>VYXF01006673.1:227301-241882 GCA_013397295.1 Polioptila caerulea | reverse complement strand
AAGAGAAGAGAAGAGAAGAGAAGAGAAGAGAAGAGAAGAGAAGAGAAGAGTGAAAGGAACAAAAAAGAACTCGCTTACGTCAATATAAAAAAAAAATCCATTTGTGATCACAAATGAAACATTTCCAATCTCATAATGGGTAGATTGCTAGTTTTATTACCAGCCATGCAAAGCAAGACCTCATCAAAAGAAGCACTATGCAGAGGTCCCATCTTTCCATTAAAATAATTTCAAAAAGCCTTTTTTTCTCCTTTTTTCCACTGAAAGAATCCATTTTGCAAGATGATTTAGCTCAAAATCTGCTGGGAGTAACCCTTGACATAAAGTCATATTGTGTTGGAGTTTAGTCCTAAATTCATACATCAATTATTTACTGTCAACGCAGATTGTATAAGTGTAGAAAATTACTAGGAATGATATTTTCTCTCAGGCAGAAAGAATGTGATACAGCGGATACATCCCACCTAATGTGCTGTCCCACTGTCCACAGGCCAGAATTATTTATGCATTAGAAAACACTGTGCCAGGGCAAAAATAAGAGGGGAGAGAGAGAGAGAGAGACACATTATTTTAAACCTTTCATAACATCCATAAATATTTCATAACAAATAAATAAAGAATGTTGGGCTTGTTTGGAGGACAGCTGTAGCTGCATGGTTCAGTGCTTTGCAAAGCTCCAGAGACCCCACGCTTACCCCTCAGTTAAGCCCCCATTTCTTTTTAATCATCCACTTAGTGCATTGTGGGTAGGGGAGCTCTCCAGGTGAGTTGAAAAGCTGGAGGTTATGTATGTGAATGCAACTTTTTATTTTAGATTGTTAAAGCAAACAGCAGAAGGCGAGTTTCTATTTAATACCTTGTTTAGTGCTTTTGTCTTCTGTCATTGGAATTTTTTAATATATCAAGGAAATGGCTGCTTTGTACCCAACATTATTAAAGGATTACACTACTTTTTTATTTCCCATTTTAAAAACACACTATTTAACAGGTTAGACACACATTTCATGTAGAAAAATTATCTTTAAATGTAAAGGAGTGATAAAAATGTTTAAAGAAATGTAATTATGTGTTTCTGTATTGCTATAGTTGAGTCCACAACTGCCTTTAGGAGATTCATTTCTTACTTTAGGGCAACAGCTCGCGTTCTTGCACCTCAAGCCACTGTAACGCACTCATTAATGGTGTACATAAGGTTTGAAGCATATGAGAAACAGCTACCCTAGACTGAAGGCTAGTGCCCTACTTAAATTTCCTTCTATTGGGAATTAGTAAAAGACTCTTAATTTAGCTGAAAGAACTGGAAAAAAAAATCAGAACATAAGTCGAGACTAGATCCAACTAATTTTAAGGTCTCAGAGTCTCATTTCATTGTATTATTTGTTATATTGCATTAAGTTACACCACAGCCTCTGGAGAGACCCTTAAGTGATGTGCCATTGCTTTGTGTGGTATTTTTTGGATTGCTTCACCTCCAGGTACAGCCCCGGAAATTTATGCCTTCCATCCACTAGAGGTGACCATGGAAAGCAGCATTGCAAATGTTCCTTACTGGCTGATTGTAGAGGCTCCTCGAGGATAAGAGCTGGCTCTGGAGCCAGAGCCCACAGAACAGAATCATTCCCCTCTTCATGGCATGTCACACTGTGTCTCCAGAGCCCTTCCTGAGGTCTGACCAGTGTGTGACTTGACATCCAGGTCCACATGGCTCTGAGTCAGGTTTTGGGAATTATTTTATTTACTTGGGGGAATGCAGAACCTAAGTTCTGTGCCTTCTAGACAAAGTGATAGCATTTGCGAACAGAAGATAATGCCCCTCCAAGCTGCTGCTGAGCCTATCCAGAAGGGTGCAGAGGGCCTGAGGCACAATGTTGAATGCCATCGCTCATCCCTGAAGTGACACGCTGCAGGATCTCTGTCCCAACAATGATTACATCAAGAACTGTGCAATGATGTTAACTTGACCTCTCTGGGATTTCCACCACTGTCATTGAGGACTGGCTTTTCTGTACAGTGAAAGAAGAAGGACAGATTCTTGCTTTGGCATCCTGCTGGCATGGAAGGTGATGTCCAGACCTGTCTGCAGAACATTCTGCTACTGCAATCTCCAGCCTCACAATGAGAGGAATTGTGGCCTACATTTTCCTACAAAACTTCCTACATCTGAAGAGGTGAGGCTATAGACAGAAAATTAGAAATTGAGATTTGTGAGGTGCATTTGCAGGAACACATACCTGGTAGCAGAAGGTGGTTGTGATGTTGAAGGATACTCAGCGGAATATGAACTGGCAGCAAAAATGTTCACAGTAGTTTAGATCTGCCTATGCAGATGCTGACAGATCCCAGAGTGGACAAATCCACAGAAGTGGAATATCGTGTTCAAGACATCTCATTGACAAACTGGAGTGAGACCACAGAAGTGCAACAAACACCAAGCATCCCTTTGGAGGGACTCACACACCAAGGAAAATCCTGGTCTTCCAGTGTAAAACAGAGTGTAGACTGTCACAGACCTAAACATTCATTTGAACCAGGAGATTAATTTCAGGTTAAAAGATGTTACAAACTTGTCTTTGTAGGTGGATTCTCCCTGCAACACTGTTTCTCTAGAAAACAGTTTCTCTAGAAATTAACCCTCAACTCATTGAACACAAAGCCTGAGTTCCAGTTGTTGTATCTTGTACTTCAGCTCATTGAATCATAGTAATGGTTCTTACAGTTCTGTAAGTGAACTGAAGAGATCATTACCTACTCAGAGGCTTAAACCTGACCCCTCCTAACTAACCCTCTGACAGAATAAGGAGTTTCCACATTGTGCTTGCAGCTTGTCTGTGGGCACTTGCAACACCACCAGCAGCTATGTTGAACACTGGACACTGAAGTGGGGACAGTTTTCCAAAGGTAGCAGCAACAGTGCTATGAACAGAAATAATATGATCTTTCAACTTATATTTAGTATATTCTTCTATATATCTCTATAAATTGCATTAGTCACTTTAGTCAAAAGCTGGATATGTAGAGACAGGTTAATGAAAATCAGGATGAGGGAAAAAGTGAATCTTCTACACTAATAATCCTGCAAAAGAGTAAGAAGGTTACTCAGTGTTACAGTGATCCCCAGAAGGGTAATGAATTTTCAGTGGAAAATCTAGTAGGAAAAAGAGGAATTAAAAAAAAAAAAAAGCTGTCTCTACCTTCTTAAATGTAAATATTCTGAAAAACAGTTGCATATTCCTACTTCAGTAAATTCATATTTGTCTTTTTTTTAGCTTTTAACTAAGAAATTATAATCATCTTTTGTTGGAGTTTGTCCTTTATTATATCAAACTACCATGATGCCCTAACAAGCCTTTGCACTTAAAACTCATTGTAGCTAATGAGTTTTAAGAAGAAAGAGACCAAAAAAAAAAGTACAGAACAGGTGGTGTTATGCTGCTTTGTTGTTTTGTTTTGTTTTGTTTTGTTTTGTTTTGTTTTGTTTTGTTTTGTTTTGTTTTGTATTAACAGAGTTTTCATGTCCAGAGTACAATACTTTAAAAGTGATCTATATTTAAAATGACTTGCAGTCAAGAGGGAATTTTTCTTGAAAAGACCAAAAGACCATTTAAAAGACTTTCCTAATTTGATGGTGTTTGGTTTTGTTTTTCTTTTTGGGGAGAGAAGGTTAGCCATCAACAAGAGTTTTCAAAGGCAAGCAAATTGAGAAAATTACTAGACAAAGATGTAGAAAATCCTTATTTCAAAAGATCAAGAAAACAGCCTATATATTTTGTTATGCTGTCTATATATTTTGTTAGATGTCCTACATTTTCACCAGAATGACCCTAGGTCTATCCCCTTTAAGAAAAGATAAGCTAATTGTACCCTGCTCTCTGATGAATAGCATTATAATTCTTATTCTGTGCTTTTTCAAAGAGAAATGGTGTTGAAAACTTTCAAATACTCTTTCACAAATGGAGGAAATTTGTGATCTTTGCTAAAAAAGAGAGAAAAAAGTGATTGTTTGTCTAAAAATCAGTGTGTTTGCATTTGCTTGTTACTTCAAATATTCTGCTCATACTCCCTCTGGAAATGCCTTCCAATAGGAGAAACTGATTGGAGACTGAGGCACCAATTTCAGAAAGCATCCTTAATTCCAACCAGCAGTGCAAGACCCCATCAAAATGTAAATGTGATCCTGAACTTGGATATCCTTCTGTTTCTTCCTTTTGAATGAGGGACACAGCGGTGATCTCTGACAGACAGTGCTTCTTTAGAAACTGGCCAGCTAAGTACGCTGATATTTTTACTAGATTACTTTAGTTCATTTGTAGGGCTGATTTAGATGAGTAATTGTTTTGTCCCTTGCTAAACTGTATTAACTATTTTCAAGAGGAAAAAAAGGAAACAAAACCAAGAAATACAAATGAATACAATTCATTTGTCTGGCCCTGATACCAATTAACAGAAAAATAATGGAACTCTTCTAATTTCGTAAATAATATTAATATTTGATTAAAGCTTTGTGTTGGCAATGACATAAACTTTGCTATGAAATCTCAGTATTTTGCAGACAAGTTTGGTAGTTTTATTTCTCTTGTTTGTATACAGATGACCTTCAACTGAGACACAAACAGGAAACTGAATTTTTTATATATAGAAGCTCATGAACAAAAGGTCTTTCCTTGGTATCCATTTTCACAGGACCCATGCATTTAAAATACTGTAGGCTTCATTTCATTTTATGCTGACTGAGATGTTTACTATTGTCATGTTATTAACCTTGCTTTACAAAGGCTTTTATAGCATCAGTATTAGAGTTTATTACAAGTCTTATTTGTGATATACAGTTCATGGCCTTATTAAAGAATGTGTCCTGCCCTTGGAAATCTCTGGTATCAGGTAAATAAAAAGGCACTTTTCTCTCTTTAAACAATCAAATAAAATCACAGATGTATGGGTTTTCTTCAGTATCCCCCGTACAAAAAGAATTTTGAGGAAGATTTGACTTGTCAGAAAACTGTTAATGTGATACAAATTCTTTATAATTAAAATCTGGCCTGTGAAGCCAACAAATGACAAGTATTGCTGTTTGTCCACTTCACTTGAGTTAGTCCATGCCAGTTCCCAATGGATAAATTGCCACCTAACATTTCAGAGTTAGCATGTTTCAAACTTCTTTTTGGATACATAAACCAAGAAACACAGCGAGTGTGGAGAATTTATTACTTTTCAAGTATGTGCTATAAGAAAGTTTCTGGATGGCTGGGTTGGCAGTTCTTGAGCTCATGTTATGTTTTGATTGGTGGAAAATAGTCGTGAAACTTGAAAAAGTAGTTCTGTTTGAACCTTGAGGAACGCAGTCGATAACAGGCCTGAAATGTTTCAAGAGTCTTGTGAGCCTTCTGGATGATTCCTGCCTATCACAAAGAGTACATAATCAGTAGTTTTGGTACTCAAAGCCATCCATAGAGCAGAGTTTAACCCCCTCACTATCAAGGGCATCAGCTTTCTACTTTCTCCTTTTTACACATCAGCCTTCACTGCAGATGCCAGAGCCTCTGTGTGCTCTGCACTGAAAAGAATTGGCAGAAGACCCTCACATCTGAGTAACACAATCTTTCCCATCCCTGCCTCAGTGTCAGCCCTACTTAGATGAATTATTTTCCCACATCCTTCTCCAGGAAACACTCCTCTATTTTGACCATGGAGGAAATTTACTTCTGCAAAATGCTGAGATTTTCCTCTCTTGGATGTTTTTTAACCCCACTTTAAAATGACCATCATGCATGAGAACATTCCCATATATTTTAATACTGTTCCTTTAGTCTTTGGCTTTAATCCACTGCCTTTAATATCTCTACAAAGCTATACAGCTGCTACGTATAGGTCACATATGAATCTGGTTTACTCTGTTCATAATAGAGTTCAGAATCACATTCCTTAAGACTTGCTGTCTACTTAAAATCAAATGTAGCACTTACAGAGCGGAACTGTTGGGTTACTGCTTTATTTAAGTACTTTTAAGGTTTTAGAAACTGAACTTTATACATGTTTGCACTCTGGTGAGACATACATGAATTAGACAACTTATGTTATAAAGTTATGTTTTAGAAGGTTTCTGCTAACTCACAGTTCTTTGGAACATTTCCTGGGATTCAGGAGACCAGTTGTCCATCTAGATATGACAGACCACTGACATCGGAAGTATGTAGCAGTAAGCAAAATTTTACATTCTAACAAAATCCCTTTCAATTTCACCACCAAAGATGGCAAGTTGTATTCCTCATTGTTTCCTCATGTACTCCTATGACAATTTTATTCTGACCATAAAATAATGGAGGAAAATTAGAAAGCACTCTTGAGCCTCACCTAGTTCCAGTTTCATAAGTCCCAAATGACCTCTGTACAGGGATATGTCACAAACCTTGGTTCAGGTTAACTTGTTCCTTTCCTTGCAGCTGCACAAGGGGAATTTTTCCAGTGCTTGTGTTACCTGCCACAGAAAACACTGACTGCCCGTAACGATAGATTTGCGGCTACAACTTTCCATGCCAATGGGAAGTACTCAAGGATACCACACAGGAGTGTTTCTCTCTTACTGGAAAAGTAGCAGAATGGCCTAAATATGGTCATGGAAAATAGTCGTGAAACTTATGTCAACTGTTTTTCCCAAGCTATATCAACAAGACACTGTCTCTCTCTGTTCCTTTTTTGCTTCTGTTTGGAAAAATAGCACTAGAAATAATGGTGAGTAACACAAGAAAAAATGTTCATAGTAAGCAGGATCAGATTAATTGGGAGCTGTGATATCTTTCATTTGACTAATTGATACAACTGGAAAATTCTGACAAGTTTCCAGACTCACATCTTCTCGCCTTGAAGACAAACCTAAAGGTCTTGAACATTTGGCAGTTTGACCAACTTTTCTTAACTGTACCAACTAGTCTTAATATACATTGCTTCTATTTACAATCGTTTTTCTGCCAGTGTTCTTAAACCATCAAATACACAGTAAAATACTGGGACTTGCTATTTCATTTATAGAGTATGTGAACTGTTCCCAAATGCTGTAATAGGATAATTTAGCATTCTGGTGTGGCATTCTTGGTTTGTCTAAAGTGCCAGCTGGAGTAGTTGAAGGACAACAACCTTATTTTGAAATTTTTTGTCATTTAAACATATGCAATGTTGTGGACAAGAAGATTTTATGTTTAAAATAAAGGAGATTTTTTGTTTAAAATAAAGATATTTTTCTTAAGATTTTAAATAAAAGAGCTTTAGGTTTACATTTGAGACTAAACACAAAAACTTTAATCTGAAATTCACAAATTAAAAGGAAAATCGTGCCAGTAACATCTTGTGTGCTGGTATGCATTGTTTCCTGAAGAGGAACAATACAAAAAAACCATGGATTCTTAATACAAAAGTAACTTTTCTAAACATGTGGTAAATATATATGCACAGTCTCTGCTGATTAATCTAGAAATGTATCAGCCACAATTCAGATCTTGACTTGTATGATATCTAAGAAATATCAATTTCCCTGAAAAATATGTATATTCACAGAAATTTCTATAAAATTTAATAATCTAATTTCAAGCTTGATTATCAACTTTAGAGTCCATGGAGGAATTAAATTAAAAAAGATAAGTCTCAGATTATTTTTACCTGAATGCAATGGTATTTTCTGATGTATTCAGGGCTTATCCTAAAAATTAATGATCTACAGAGAATATTCAATTAAACCATTTTTGTTTGCATATCATAGCTATCTAATAAAAGTATTTCAGTTGAGAGGATGTAATGTATTGAATATAGGTGAAGAGAAAATTTCTTTTCTGTTAAGCATATAAAAAGGATAACAGAATTCATACTTTGCAGAATTACCTCACTTGGGGTAAATACAGGATTGTCAAACAAACCAAATAACTTTGTTTTATATGAAATATTATAGTAGGCTTACTATAATAAGCCTAGTAGTAGGCTTAGTGGTAAAATTCTCTTTGTTTTAGAACTAAATGACACCCAAAGTAAGATTACACCCAAGATTACCCATTGTAATTTTTAAAATCAAAGTTTAATTAATAGTAAAATAGTGCAGGGTTTTTTAATATGGAAAGATGGACTACACTTTATGCAAATAAATGTGGTGGGAAAAACATGGTTAATTTAGATATAAATAATTTCACTCTATCTCTGTACACCTCAATAGAGGGTGTACAGAGATAGAGTGAAAAACTAGAAAGGCAACTGGAAAGCTGAAAATTGTTTTGCAACAGGAACACGCCACTGGGAATCTTTAGAGTCATAAGTTCTTATATGTTCCCTTCAAAACAATGGAGTCATAACTCCATGCTCTAAAAAATACATTGTTTTGCTTCTGCAAAATATGATTTTAAAGTGCTTTAGGCTTTACATAAGAAAAGGTTTTGGGTTTTTTTCCTGAAAATACATAATGTCTGCAATGTCTCAGTTGCAAGTTATATGACTTAAGAGCAAAAAGACCTCAATTCTGCTGGTGAATTGAGAAAAAATTTCTTTAGCCCAAGTATGGTTTGCATCAGTGGAACCAGAGATGCTCTCACCATCAGTGAATTTTGTACCAGCTGAGATGAAAGCAAGGTATGACAACATTCCCTGGTTTAAGGTACATTTCTCTTTTGCTGGAGTTCCATCACTCTTTGATGAATCTTTGTCAACTGTGCATGTGCTAGAACTGCAGCAACACAGCAAAATATTTTTGTCTTCTTCAGCACGCAAAAATATTCTGCCATCCAAAATTTTTAAGGAAATATTCTTAGCTGTGCTACAACTTGAAACCATATTGTAACAATACTCAGCAGTTGTTCTGCTGCTTTAATCTTTGCTCTGCAGTCTCATTTCACACACTACTGCTGCTTTCAAGATGGGGTTTCCTATGAATTCAATTTAAAAAGTCAGTCAAGTCCCTTCCCTCAATATGCAATATTCTATGGTGAAGGCTATGGGGAAAAAAAAAAATGTAAATTCCCAAGGAAAAAATAGGTAACACGCATTTGTCAGTCAATGTATTACCATAGTGTTCTAAGAGTATTTCACAAAGCTAAAGACATCTCACTATTTCATATACTAATACACTATGTATCCCAAATTTTCAGCTTGTGTGAGTTACTGGAGCTATATTATGGCCAATGAAAACGCATCTTCCATGAGTAATGATATCAGATGGACTTTTTTTTTAATATTGTATAGATGCAGTGAATGTTCTTTTTTTGTGTGTGGATTTGTAACATGCTGTTTAGGATAATATTTGTTAAAAATAAACACCTCAAAAACTCCAATAAACCTATCAGGTTTGGTGCTTGGTACTACTTTCTGCTGAAAAAAAAAAAAAAAGTAGCGGAATTGATCCACTCGCTGTGATCTGAGACCAAGATCTTGCACAGATGTGTTATGTGGTTTCAGTTGTGCTCTCTGAGTGGCCCCAGAGACAGTACAGCTGTAAGGAATGCAGTTTGTCATGAAGCCAGAGGACTGCTCTTTTCCCTTCCACAAATCCCTGGATCTTGCACCACACAAATCCAAATTTACTTTGTTGATATCCTCTCCTTCACTTATCCCAGCTCACTGGCTCTGCAGAGCAAAAACTGTCACAAGGTCATGTTAAGAAATCTTTACCAGAAGATAAGAACTGACCAGTTTTGTCCCAGTGCTTAAAAAATACATCGTTCTCACATTATGAGTTCCTACTGATTTTTAACTTCTCTTGCTTTAAGTAATGTTAATTTGACCACAATGTAAAATAAAATTGCTCATGAAGATTATCTTCATAATCTTTCTGAAAGTAGTAAGTCAGGTCTTGGAACAAAATTTTCAGAAGGACTCTCTTTTAAAGGGTTGAAGTAGAGAGAGAGCACTGTTCCAGCATGACTGGGTGTACCTAGCACAGAAAACTGGAGCCAGAACTGTTAAAAGTGGTTACACCTAACTCAACACTTGGTATTAGAAAATTGCAAAGAAAAGACAGTAGGTTTAATTAGCCTAACACAAATAGTTTCACCCTCCCCTCATCTTAGACCTGCACCCTCATTAAAAAATTAAAAAGCTTTATGTCTCTTACAGAGGTTTTATTTTGCTGAATTCCTCCAAAACCAAAAATATCAGTAGAATGAACATTCATCATTCCTAGACTGCTCTAATTTTCAGACTCTAGTTTTCAGCTTGCTTTAATATGTACATGTGCATGATCTGCCCAAATATTCTGCTGAATACATAGTAATAAACTGCATTAGTATTTTCATACCATATGCTCACTAAGGGTTTAATTACAGTTTGTTCCTCAAACAAGTATTTTTAAAAAATTAACATATGTCAGCTAATTATTTTTCCTGACTTTTTTACTTTTTTATTTTGCTTCATTTTTAATTTATACAAGACCTCTTTGTGGCCTTGTTTCATTTTCCAAAGAATGATAATAACTCCAACGCCTCAAATACTCAGGCAAGTCCTTTAGTTTATCCACCTGAGCAGTCATCAAAGATTTCTATGCACAAAATAAAGAAAGTTACGCAAAAACATAAATTTTTCCAGTTTAGATGCTGAAATATACTCATGTACAATACATATCACACAAACTACACCTTACAAAAACTGGAGATTAGCCAGAAAAAGCCTCTGCCCCTCTACCACAGCAATCTCAAACTACATTTTTTTGGCATGATTGTGCAGACATGCATCACTGATGTTCTTTTCACATTACACAGGATCTTTTTAGAGTGTGTTCTCACGTAGTGACAAAGGTCCACACTAAATACACAAAAACTGGAGATTAGCCAGTCAACTCAATATTTGGAAGATAGAATATCAATATTGGAAGATAGAATTGATATGCATATAGCTGCTCACCAGGATATGAGAAGGAACCTGACTAGTGCAGTACCAAACAGCCAACCCCATCAGGCCCTCAGGACATGCAAGTATTGCAGGTCTGCTTATATGGCTCAATAAGCATGCTGACAGATCCTTTCAGATTATGTCATTACTCCAAAAAGCAGGATTCTGGGACTCACAGGACACTCAAAGAAGTTAAGGACAAGGAAAGTTAATATATTTTTATCTTTTTTTAATTACATGGAACAATGATATTTCGTGTGAAATTTCTTCCTGATCAAATGGAAAAAGAATTCACAGAGAGTGAATTTACAGTTCTCACACTGAAAGTCACAACAAGCAGAAGAGGTCTTGCACGACAAAGACTGCTCTTTGCATTGCAGTATCTTGATACCAAGGATATGCTTGCAGCTCATGCAGAGGCAACCTGGGAAACCCAGGCTTGAATTTCAGCACAGGCTTTCCAAGCTCACCCAGGTTCCTCCACACATACTTGCCAGGTAGCTTGGCTTCAGTTATTTGAGCTTCAAACCCATGCTTGGATTGCCATGTGCTCCTGTCTTTAGTGCCCTCTTCTACTATCATGCAGGTATACTGCTGGCAAATCCAGAAAAAGTAATCAAGTGAGTTGGAAGGACCTGGGTCAGGTACCTAGGGAGCAACTCCCTGTCAACTCCCTATCCATGGCAGTATCCATTGCCACAAGCTCATCTGTTTTTAAGGAGCTCTGTGTAGGGCAAAGCAGCAGTGTTTTTCTGGGATGGGTTAGTACTGCTGTTACAAAGTACACAAAGCTTCTTCTTTTTTTCATCCCCAATTATGGCAGGACGTTAAGAATGGCATCTAAAGGAAAGTCTAAATGAAGACCTAGAATATAGCCAGCCTGGGGGTATAGAGAGACATCCTAGAACAGTTTGACAAATAGCTGCGGCAAACAGGTGGATGGCAGTGCTTTCCTTAATGCAAAGACTGAACTAGAAAGAGCCCCTCAAGATCCATTTTTTATACAGGTCTGTGTAGACACCATAAGTCTTTTCCAGGACTTTCTGTCATGCTGGAAAACAAGGATGATGTTCTGGAGCATTCCTACTGTAGTATAAACCCCTTTTCGTTTGTACCAACCATCATGTGGAGAACACTTGGACTCTCTTCTTCACAGCAGCCTTTTGCATACCTCAGCTTATTATTACTTTCTTCTCCTATCTTTTCTTCTTCAGCTTAAATAACCCTGCTTGCTTCAGCCCTCCCTAGTCAGCTTGGTTTTTTAGCTCGTAATTTTTGTCTCTCTCCTTTCTACTTGCTGTAGTTGACCATTTTTCTTCAGTGTAGAGTCCAAATATATCAAAAGATTCAGGACCTTTCATTTTCCCAAATGAGTAAAATGATCACATATCTTGCAGCTATGATGTTGTTTACCTTCTCTCAATATGCAGGCCATGATACTTCTCCCTCATGCTACAGTTTCAGTGACCCTCGCAGCATTTCCCACGGAAAAGCCAATTGTGTGCTTGCACAGCTGATTATGCCTAAATAGGTGCAAGATCTTCCTACCTGAAAAATAAAAAGGATTTCATATCAGATTTTTGAATTTGCTCAGATTATTCCAAATTTTGTGCTTATCTTTAGACCTTCAAAGCCCTTCAACTATTTTTTATGTAAGGAGCTTATTCCCTATATGAAAACCAAGCTGTTATTTAAAGTAATGAATAAAACAGATTTCATCATAGGTCTCTAGAGAAAACAATTCTTTAGTAATTTTTATTACTATTTTACACCTTTTTTTAGTGAAAGATATAAATATAATGTGGGGTTTTTTCAGTATATTGGGATATAATTTATTTTATCTAATATATTTAATACAAACCCTCTCCTAAATAACTTGAAAGAACTCTATACAGAAAAGAACCTCTATTGCACTTAGTAAGGAAAAAAATGTGTAAAGATACTGTTTAAATAGTAACTGAGAAGATTGACACATCTGGGCAATAGGAAAAGAGTACAGAACATAAAATATTTATCTTTTAGCAAAGTTTATTTAATTTTTAAGTTGTAAAAAGAAGGGAAGCTTATGAGGCGGTGAAGTTTAAATTGTTCCAAAAGGTAATCACTTTATAAGAAGTATGTCAGCTGCATTGTGATAAGGAATAAGGAACAGAAAAGCACTGAAATGCACAGAAAGGAGAGAAGAATTTGAAGATAAGAAGTTTGAATTTCTCCTTTGTATCAGCTGCAGCACAGGATATGCAAAGAAGCTAATTGTAGGCCTCCTATTATGAAGTCTATTCAGGACTATTTGAAGCTAAGAAAATCTGTACAGTGGTAAGAAATACCAGAGGGTGGGGTTTTATCTGTTTAGCTTCTGATGATTGCAGGAAAATGGTGTTGGGATAGGCCAAATCCTAGGGATGGTGTGATCACTGCAACTGCTACCACTATAGGGCTTATGAGAAGAGATATTCTAGCTCCCAGTCCTGAGACAGGCTACAAGACCTGCAAGGACATTTAAAGGAAGTCCTGTTGAACATAAAGAATCTCAAACTCTTCTGGGCTCGATGAAGCACCTCTAATATATTGTCCCACTTGAGCCTGGGATTGCTTTACATAATACTGCTGGACATACCCAGCTAGGAAAATTCTACAGGAGAAGCCCATGCAAGAGGAGAATTTCTTCATAGCACAGTCAAAGGCTGCAATAGCAACGTCAGTCACACTAAGTAAGATTTGAAAGGTCTGGCAGAAGCAGGAGAAAGCACAAACAAAGTACAAAACACGCCTGTTGAACCTCCTTCAGCACCACAATTAATTATAAAGTAGAAGAATTAAGTCATCGAAATATCATAGAATCAGACACATCAATCTGGAGTCTAGAAGGCACATTATGCATAAAGCAGTCTGAAACATCTCCATATCTGACCCCTAGGAACAGTAACATATTATGGAATGTATTGTGAACCCTGACACAATAAGCTGAAGTGGAATCATGTGTTCTGCTTTTATTAGGGCAGGACAGACAGGCAAGAGCAACTGCAAGTTGCAAAGAGGTGTAGTGGCACCAAGGTTAAACAGCCAGAGTGCAGTGAGCAAACAGTGTGCTGTGTTGCATCCTAGGGCTGTGTTTAAATTCTCTCCACATGCTGTTTATGGACCCTGAGCAGGAATCTCTGGACTATGAATTGTACTGCACGAGCCCTGCATCAGCATAGGGGCTGCAGAGCTTTCTAGCAGAAGTCATACCTGGCTGATTGTGTGTCTGGGGTCTGATAAAAACTGGGCAGAGATTAACCAGGTCTGCCCAGCCACCCACAGTACCAGCTAGAACTTGAATGCTATTTTTTTCCCTGATTTTACCTTTTCTTTACACAATTTTGCTTTTCTTTCTTTTGGAGATTGCAATCTCTCCTTTACCCCATTTCTTTGAAATAAATATACAGATTACCAAACGGAAAAGTTTCATCTATACAGAGTTAATAATTTAACTGTATTTTCTCACCTTCACAGAAGGTGGAAGCTGAGGCTCTCCCATAATTTCCATGCTGCAGCCTTACAGTTCATCATGAAGCACAAGTGAGATGCCTGAACTGCAACTTTCATATTTCAAATAATAATATGTGATGTGGCTTGACAAATGAACATAAGCCAAAATAGAGTATTTCCATTCTAGTGGAAACTTTATTGGAAGGAGCTGGCTATTGAATACAGGTGCACTTCTAATTTTTTTTTTTTTATTTTTTTT
>VYXF01006673.1:193899-227290 GCA_013397295.1 Polioptila caerulea | reverse complement strand
TTTTTTTTTTTTTTTTTTTTTTTTTTTTTTTTTTTTTTTTTTTTTTTTTTTTGCAAAAATGTTTTCCCATCCTAGGCTAATTAGAAACTGCAGTTATCTGTTTCTCATGTAAAAACAATGACAGCTTTTCTAATCATCTCTGCTACTGTTATGAAAACATACTGGGAAATATTTCAATTGCTCTTATTGCAGTTTACAATGCTGCTTGTCTTTCTCTGCAGTGTAAACATCTAGTTCCTAATGTCCTTGAATAGAGTTAGCACCTTCAGATTGTGGGATTGAGGTAAAAAACAACTTGCTCTTCTGAGGTATTTCTTAAAATGTGACTGAAGATCTTTCTTAATTTTCAGTCAGCATCAGAAATCTGTTTTGTGCTCCTTATTACCTCAACTTCTTATTGACTTCCAGGTGTTGACTTTCCATCACTGAAAGTACTCTTCTTCACAAGCTCCTCCTGAGCTTCTGAATCTCTTAAAATCAATTCACAAGATTTTAATTTTCCTGTATGCATTATGTGTGTAACCTCATGTACCATTAACATGGTGCATAACAATTAACAGGTTGATTGTGGGTTGATTCACTCTCTTTTAGTTGTCATTGTACTTAAAATACTTACTTGATGAATATCTTCTTTATGACCAAACTAGTTTTGATTTCTTTCAGAAAAAAGCAAGGTATTTTTTGATTCCCACCCCAAGATTGAAAGTTGCTATGGCTCCCTTCAGCATTCTTCAATAATTCTTTTTCCTTATTTTCTTATTTCTTTATTTCTTGAAAACAATTATAAAGCTTTCTGTATTTCCTTCAACTGTGTGTCATCTCCAATCTATAGAACAGATTATAGTTCTTTTTTTTTTTTTTTTTTTTTTTTTTTTTTTTTTTTTTTCAGCAAAACAGAAGCCAAAGTGGAACAGCAAGGAAAAAGCTAGAATAAATTAATAAAGTGTTTTGTGGGTATACATTTTTGCATTCATTACCATTTCCCAAAATATATTTCAGATATGGAGAGAGAAGTGAGCCTGAATCAAGCTACAATCTGTCACACCACACATTAAAGTTCTAGTAAAATTACATAAGATTTGAAAAAGAGCATAAGAAAAGCTTAGAACAGAAAGAAAAAAAAATAATACACGAGAAATTAAAAGTTAATGGAAGAAATAAAACCTGTGAGCCCCAGAGAGTTTATTTGGGGTAGAAGGAGAGAGGAGAGAAAGGAGGAGAACAAAAGATAAATAAAAGATTGCAAGGGAGAAGGAAAATGGTGCTTTGCTTTCACTGGGAATACTTAAATGCCTCACAAGATGAGCTGAGCATTAGGATATGAAAACCTAAAGGGCAATATAATCCCAAAGGGGAGGACTAGTTTCAAAAGAAGGTTTATTAAAACTTAGCTTGCTTTGCATAATGTCAGAAAAAGAAATACAGTGAAACTCTAACCTTTTTTCCTTTTCGACTTTCAGTTCCTTTACATTCTTTTTTCTCTATGATCGCTTTTCCTACCCTGTAGCTTTACTCCTGCTTTCTGTTTATAACCTTTAGAATACTTTCATGAGCATATGCTATAATTCTCTTCCCTTTTCTTTATCTCCTTGTTCCTACAAGCTGGCTTGAATAAAGAAGTCATTATCAGCAAGCCCACAATGGGTCCAGACATCCACATTCAAGATGTTGTATAGATGATATATTGATCAGTCCTCAATGAGTAATAGCGTTCTAATGAAAAGAGCGTACAGAAGTTAATGTATCTGCTCATGCAAACCACAAATGAAGCATTCTGTGGCACAAAGGGTCTGGCCCTGTGAATTATAATTACTCCCTACAACAATAAAAGTCAGGAGTGGTTTTATTTATTTACCACAATCAATGATAGTCTGTGGGCGACACATTGAAAATTCGTTTTACAAACCAGCACCCAGACTGTTTGCCTTTTCTGGCAATTCTGTCCATTGGGAATTAACCCTTCAGCTGCCACTGCAGATCCTGAGATAGCTATTCCTACAGAAATGAAAAGACCATGGTTTGTTTCAGTGTTGTTCAGGTTAAGAAAAGCAACTGAAAGCATTCAGGGTGGAGTGACCATATGTGGCTGCTCCCAGTAGAGACAGCATATATTAAAGCAGGATGAACATCTAAAAACAAAGACTTTCTGTCCTGCATGAACTACTTGTGGAGTCCCTGGTTTGAAAACTGCACCACAACATTATGTCATGCACCTTTCACAGTCTGATGAGAGTGTTTTTAATGCTTTAGAACTTTCTCTTCTGTCCTCAAAGCAAAGAAGAGTAGAATAGATTCAATCTATGCAAACACATACAGTACGTAGCCAAGCAAAAGAAGCACCATTCCACTTGTTAATTAAATTCTGTCGACACTTATGCTAAAACAGAATAAACTTTTCAATGTACTTCAGTAGAAGAGCAAAGAATAACAAAAAAAAGCCTTAAACACTAAATTAAAAATAAAATATAATTATGTTACTTTTGTGAATTACATTTTGCATCTAAAATATTGGTCTGTTGCCCTTTCAAAAAACATTCAAAGCCAGACACTAGGAAACTTGAAGAGAAAGCCAGTGTGGGTGATCAAAGGTGAGAAATAGTTTTTTTTCAAAGAACAACTAAAATAAAGGACTGGTCAGACCAGAAAAGAAATACTGGGATGGAATGAATAGTGAAGGTTCATAAAATCCATGTATGCCTCACAGAAGATAAAATCAGAATATCTGTACTCTCTATTTCTCATTATGACATCTAGGGAACAGCAAATGTGACCAGAAAATTGAAAACAAATATATGCAGATACTTTCCCATACACAAAACATCTTTGCTCATTGTCCCATGACTCTACAAGTGTCAGAAGTTTGTGTGATTTTAAGAGGTGACTGATCAAATGTCATGGAAGAAAACTCCTCAAGATCACTTTCTCAAGAAATCCTAAGCCACAAATCACTAGAAGCTGGAAAAGGTTCTGCAGGAAGTGCCATTAAATAGTGATTTTACCTCTTCATACTGGCTTTTGAGTCTTGCCACAGCTGGGTGAGGTTGATATTGCCTGGGCCAATGAGCTGGGTGGACTGATTATATCAAAACCAACAACTGACCCATAAAACACAGCATTATTTTATGAAAATCACCAATTTGAAAAAAAAAAATAAATTAAAAGATGTTCTTTTTCAATGCTTTCACTGTAAGTCAGATCAACATGTGACTGAAGCACTGTCTGATGTAAAGCCTGACAGAGGACTGTAACATGACATTTGCTCAAACTCACCCATCTGTTTTATTTTTCCCTTATATTTTTTATGTTTCTTAATGTTGTTAAACTGCACAGACTTGTAGTTTGGTTGACTTGCAACACCTATGATGCAGAAGAGACAAAGAGTTTCCTTCATGAGGCACCAGAATGATATGCAGTTAGCTTTTAATTGGTATGGGAGGCCTTTGAAGAGGAGAAGTGAAGGGTCCAGAGTTTCTGTCAAAAAAACAAATTGCCTTCCAGGGCTAAAATCTGCACTGATAGGAAATGCGAGCTACCATCCCTTGAATCCTGAATAATCTGGGTTCTGAATTAATTATATCTTTCCAAAGCTTAACCATAAATAGGAGTTGTCATCTTTCTTTTTCTTTTCTTGTCTGTTCCCTGCTGTGTGTGTACATGTGTCCTTCTTAAGTCTTGGTAAATCTCTCTGATTAAGAGCAGGATTAATATAGAAGAATTAAACTTTTAAGATCAAAAAGAAAAGACATTTAACTTTTGCCAACAAGAAATTGTTACTAACAAGCATTCTTTGAGTGAAAGAAAGGCTCCCTGGGTGCAAAGGACTAGTTAACCAATGCAAAGTTTTTTTCTTCAAACAAGTAATCTTCAAAAGGAAATATTTTATTTTTTTCATTTATTTCCACTTTAATCCCATCCTTTTCCTGCCTCACTTTGTGCCTTCTTATAGAGAATGATATTGTAAATGATTGTAAAGTGTTATTTCCATTCATCATGTAAGCCCCATATGAAAAGTAATAAATGAGGAATTATACATTTAAAAATCATTACTCCCTTTGAGTTGCACTCTTGTTTATTATTTGGGACTACACAATATAGTTTGAAATGGTTTCAGTAGTATTAGAGTGAAAATTTATATTCTTTTTCTTTGATACATAACATCCAAAAAGTAAAAAGAAAAAAGAATGGAGAGTAGTTAATCCACAATGACATCTTTATATATTTAACTACTATTATTTTTATAGAAATATCATTTAACTGACCCTGAACACCATTATTCATATGTAGTGAGAAAATATATATTCTATATATAATGGTAGGTAGGTGAAAAGGAGTGCAATATGTAAATGAAATACCAAAACCAGATGCAAGGTGACATACCCAAAGTTTCTACATATTTTCAGGATCACTTACAAAAACACTGACTTTCCCTGACTCTCACAAGAATTCCATAGCTAGCTGAACTTTTCTCAGATAAACAGGTCTCTGTTTATCAATTAGGCACTATTTTTTTCTCAGTTCTTTACATAAATTTGGAGAAATTTAATTTATTTCAGTGCTATTTCTCTGAAATTGTCACAGCATAATGAGAAACAAACCTAAAATTATTACAAATTTAAAAAAAAATCTCCTCTTTTAAAAAATGTAGAGAAAATTTTAATTATTTTCAGATTTTACAGTAAAATACTGAGATTAATATTTTCAGTAAATGTAATTTAGTTCTTTTTTCCATCTTTATAACCTCATATGGCATGACACTAAGTTTTTCTATTGCATCCTGTAGTTCAGAAGGCAATGTGCACATTTGAGGGTAGGCAAAGGTTGTCATACACCGATAGCTGAGGAAGCATCACCACAGATTTCAGAAGACAGAAGGTTCACTTCTCAGATACCGCTGCGATAACAGTGCCAGAAGCTGAAAGAATGTTTTGTTTTGCTCTTTCACATTTTTACACATAAATTTCCCTTCTGAATGTACTGTCACACAATCAGCATCATCACTGATATCAGCAAGTCAGTTTGAGGGCTTCATTAGGTGTGAGAGGGAATCACACTGGAAAGGAATTGTGAAATAGGTGTGAAGTCTATGCAAGGTCTTCCATAAGAGACTAGATTTAATTTGGATATGGAAAGGGAGCAAATGAGAATTACTGAAAGTCACCCTGACTTTTAGGCCTCAGGTCTAAGGTCTTTGACTGAATTGCATTAGCCTTGAATTAGGAAATTAAAACAAATTGCAGGAGATACTTCATCCATACCAACAATAAGTGAATAGAAAAAAGAAAATAAGTAGGGACAGTATATGAAATGGAGGGGACTGAAATTTAAAAGAAAAACATTGAAAAATAAAACTAATATATTTTTAGTGGACAGAACATAAGCTTAAGATTCACTTTGTTTCAGTGGAATGTGTAATGGAGAACAGTCTAGCAGAAAAGTAAGCTGAACATTCCTCTTGTTCCTGAACACCAAATGAATGGTTACAAAGAGGATGATATGGTTCAATTAAAATATGCAGTAAATTTGCTATCCAAAATTTGACAGATGCAATGTTGATGGAGTGGAGAAAATATGTAGAACAAAAATTTACTTCTTCTTTTAGGAAATATTGTTAGTTTTCTTCATTCTTTGGCTGACTTCAAGATCAGAATTAAATGTAAGAAACTTGTACCATGTTTGTTCTGCAACCTACTCTTCACTAGCACTCCTAAGAACATATTAAGAGTCAAAATTGTCACTTCCCTTCCAATTCCAGGCAACCATATTTTTATAATTCCAGTTTAAAATTTACCTAAAACCAATTTAGAAGTAGTTTGAACCCTTTTGCCCCTTCTGTCTTATAATAAGTCTGTTCCAAAATGTTACTCTTCTGATATCTAGAGACTTACTTCTTGGCTGAGATATCTCAGTTACATACTTTTTGTATTCATCCAGATTTGTCTTCCAGTTTACCAACCTCTTTGGTATTTATTCCTATAAAGTATTTATAAAGAGAAATTCTGTTTCTTACCTTTTATTTTTGATGTTGAGCAAACCAGTCTCTTTTATTCTCCCATGTGAAACAAATCTTTGTGTCCCGAAACAAGACTGGATATCTTCTTTCCTCTTCTTTCCACATATTAGTTTCAATTAATCTTTTCTTCTCCCTAAATTTCCAAAATTTGCAGCGTAGCCTACACAAGGTCACAGCAGATGCAGATATCACAGCTCAGAAGTAGATATCTGTATTCAAGATGAATACATGCTCTTATTTCTGGCAGGATGAGTCTTTTTAAGGACAGACAAGCTGTCTCATCCTATTGGAATCCAGTTATTGATGTGACAATAATATTACACTGAATTTCTGGAAAGGAAGGATGTCCCCTTCAAAAAAGACAGCCAAGGAATGTCTCATTTAAATGCCCTTTAAGGATCTCATCTTGAGGCTGATCTCACAACTACTTATCCATATTTTTCCACCCCCAACTGTTTTTGTTTTTTTCTGGTAAGAGATCTTTAGGTCAAAAACTTCCAAAAGGAGGCAATTGAAAACAATGGAAAGGATCTTCCAGAATTTGTTTTTTCTCCTGGGGTCTGAAGATGTGGCTTGTTTTGTTTTGTTTTGAAAAAGAAGGTATTTAAGGGCAGAGGAATAACAGCTGAAAGGATAGTGGCCAAAATGGGAGCAATAATGATGTCCAGGTTAGAGAATGAGGGGCTACAGTAGATGAGGCAATAGGGGCCCACCTTAATGCTTAATGTTGTTATCTCTTCCTCCTCATCCTCGAAAACCCCTATATCTGACACCCACCAAGGCACAGCAACTAGTGCACATCTCAGCAGGTTCATGGGACTGATCTTTTAGATGACAGGCAGTCCGAGAAAAATACCTTCTGGGAAAGTTATGGAATGTGCAGATATTTCTATGGTTCCAGGTGACTACGAAAGGCTGAGCAGACACAAAACTGGTGACATTGTAAAAGCATCAGTAGGGATGATAGGGATAAAAGCATGATAGGGATATTGTGTTGAAGTGGAATAAAGTCAGTGGGTATATTGAATGTGAAATGCTTTGGAACAAGAAGAATTTTGTATTGATGACTGGAAAGATATGTTAATTAATTTACTTCTTCCCATGTTCCCATGTTACAAGCCTCCATCCCTCAGCCTTGGAGCTGAAGAAACCAGTAAGGGAAAGGCTCCTTTGCATGAGAAGATGCAGAATTTGACTGTTCTCTACAGCTGCTACTCAGAGCTTGTTACAATGTTGAGCTCATCTTACTAAGGGAAACCTGGGTCCCATGGACTGGTTTCAGTGCATCTGTTAACTGTTAAAGCAGGTCCCTTCCTGCTCTCAATAACAGAAATTTTGCACAGAAGGATGTGATGTTTCAAGTTAACTTGCATGTTCGTTTCTTTAACACTCTGTGTGTAAACAATCCACTGTGAACAAATCACGCAACTCACTATGAGCAAAGCATTTGTCCCTTCCTCTCTCAGAAATTTTCTTCAGATTGACCATTTTTATATGAGTTACTCAAAAAAAAAATAAAAAAGAAAAATACTTTAAAATTTAGAGACCTATAGGACAAAAACTGTTGTATACGCTGAGTGTTTAAAATTTGGGCAACATCAGCTGAGGAAAATTTCCAGAGCATCATAGTGGTCACTGAGACTAGGATACTGTACTTGAGCTAAGGATCTGCTCTTTCATACGGTCTCCTAAATAAAAGATCCCACTCAACTAGATGGCTTTTATAACACTGGAGCATAGGCTGAATACATCAATGCAGGGATGATTTCTTCAGAAAACAAGTGCAGAATAACTTAAAGTGAGGAAAAGAGGGGGAAAATACATAGAAATTTTAATAAAATTTCTCATCGTCTGAAGGAAAAATAGTTGACTGTAGGCATTAAATATAGCTCTGTAGTTTCACATTTTAAAATGTTTTGACCTCTTTCTGAATTTTAAAGGAAGCAATGAAAGGTGGCTGAATAAAATATATTTTTTAATACTCCTTGTACATACTTCTTTGCATAGATATAATGTAACCAATTCTGAAACAAGTATCATAAATTTTAAATGCACAAATACATCTACTTGGGACAAATATCCTTTTTAGCCGATAAATACCTGTGGTTCCTGATCACAGTTCCTTTACTACTTCCCACAGACTACATTTTTATAAGTTCCTCTGAAAAATGAACCTAAAAAGTTTTGTTTGTTTGGCTCCTTGGTTCTTATTTTGCTACTAAACCACTGCTGGTAAATTATTATATCTAGTTTAAGTAAACTTCAGAAAATATTAGTAAAATCATCACCAAGTTCTTCCTCAACAATATTTAAAAAAAAATTATTCTGCCAACATCTTTCTCTGAGGATAAGAGGATAAGAGTGAATTAACACCAAATAGTTCCAACAAAAAAGGAACTGTCAAGGGGAAAAATAAGGCAAGAAATAAAGAGTGAAAAAAATAAAGTCTTAGGGACAGAAAACAAATGTGATGGAATATTCCCAATGTAGAGTAGCAGAAGTACTTTGTTCTCACATAATACACAAACTAAAACACGTATTTGCTCTCTTGTAACAAGGCAAAGAAGTGTTCTCTTTGTATGGCCTTCAAAAAGGCTTTTTTCTCTGGACTTTAACTACTCAGCCTTTAACATAAGCCAATGTAGTTTGCCAAAAACATTCAGAACAGACCACCTTTTCCCACAGACACTGAACTAAATATAAGAGATTTGTGGCCTTTAGTGCCACATCTACCCTCCAGACCCAAGTCTCTGTGCTTGCTATGTGTACAGCATGAGCTTTAGTATCTTTGTGGCCTGACCCTCCTACCTGCAGGGGACAGGAAGGAAGAGATGTTGTCACAATGCCTCCACTCTCTGCAGCTCATGTTATAAGTTCAAGCCTAAAACCAACTCGTGCAGAAAGACAAAATCTCCTCTGAAAAAATGTCCCAGCAAATAGCTTTGAGATAATAAATATTTTCATCTAGTGCTTAAAATAGTTGTTTATGTATATGGTGCTTTTCATGTTTGCTTGAATATTTATCCTGTTCTCTGGGAACCTTTTATCCCCCTGAAAAATAGATCACCTTGAATCACCTAGAGATCATCTTTTCTATCTTGAGTGTTGAAAATGAGTGGGAATATCATGTCAAATCATCTTTCATTCCATATTTTCAGGTTGTATTTATGTATAAAGAGAGAACTGACCTTTATTCCCACTGGCCTAGAAAGGTTCTGTGTGCAACAAGACTTGTGGCTGGTCAGGAATCCAGATTAACACCTTGAGTGAGCTAAATGAGATATGGGAGACATTTGTCTCCCCTTTACATAGGGTAAAACCTACATGAAATATTGGTAACATCTCACTGCTATATTTGGGAGCTGCTTCAGTCCATTTCTTGCACGATTTATAAATAACCTACTCCTGAGCATCTGTCACACACCATCTTCCCCCCACTCATCCTCTGCAAGGGGTGGTCTCTTGTGATCCCTTTCAGATGCACTAACTGTTTCAAGGCCTTTTCCATCCATATTCCTCATATGATCAAAGTACATATGTTTGTGCTGTCTTTCCATCTTGATAACATAGAAATTGTCTTCTTTTTAGGTACAGGAAATATGTAGGTCCTCACCAGCCCTATTTTTAAGAGCCTTCCATGGTTTCTTTGTGATCAGCATCTATTTTTCATGATTTTTACTCCCAGGAGAACAGGCTGTGGAAGAACTACATTTTGCAACAAACTTTTGTACATTCTTAGAGTCTATCTTTCCAAGACTTTTGTGAATGGATGAATGAGCTATTTTTAATTTTATTGCAATTTTTTTAGACAATTCCTTTTGTTGAACACACTTACTTTGAAATCATCTACTGCTTCTGCAATATGACCATTAAGTTTGGGCATCATCCTGTTTCTGGAAAATGATACAGCCTTCATAGTTTCTAGATTTGATCCATGTGGGGATGATCTCATGTCCTCCCCTGATCTAGAACCATGCTGTTCAGCACATGGCATCAGAAATTTTGAGGAAAAGAAGGTTAAGTCACCAACTTGCCTGAGATTACCCATTTACCTGTTTCTTCCAATTTTTGAATCCTCACAGGACTTTTTTCATAGTACTTTCTGCATATAACTTTAAAAGTCCAACAGATAAGTAAACAGCTGGATATGTGAAAGTCTGCTCACTGCCATAAACTGCTGACAACTATGCAGGTTGCTATTAAAGCAGGAACTCCATGAGATGCTTTGGAATTTGGTTTATTTGCTAGCATCTGTCAAATATCGACCTTTTTGAAAAGTATCAAATGTTATAAATTATCAGCTAAACAGGTGGTTAACAGGTGGTCTCATCTGCACAGTTTTGTGTGATGTATATTTTGCTTACATGTCTTCTCTGGGAAAACACCAAAAAATAAAACATCCCCCTTCCTTTTGCAGAGCTGATGGCTCTGTTCCACTCATCTTTTTTGTTCTCTTGGTCTCCAATACAAGTTGACCCGATGAGCAACAGAATGATCAGAATTTACTACAATGCAGTATAAAGAAATGAGAAATCTGCCTAAGAAATTACTCTCAGAATGTTTTAACATAAACAAACCCTATTTTTGGTGGTTATTTTAAATTTTATTTTTATTCTTATGGAGATGTAAGGTAAGCTAGCACAGAAATTTTTTGTTCAAAAGTTGACATTGGTTAAAATTATAAGTAACTTCTACCTTTGTTAAGAGAATGGTCTGGCTCTGTTAATAAAGAATGTTGTTCATATTCATATTTAATATGAATATGAAGCTTCTTAATGTGTACAAATAAACATGTAGAAGCATTTGGGAGGGGTAGAGGTCTTCCACTCGCTAACTGATACATTAAATCAGGATGGAACCAGCAATAGGTTAGAATTTTATGTCTATTCAGGTGTATTTCAGATCCCATATTCACCAAAGTCATGAATTAGGACAGTCCCATCTCTGCTACAATGCAGAAACAAGAATACCCTAAAGGACTAAGCTTTATGAAAGCACAAATTAGAACAAGGCAACTCTGAAAATCCACCATTCAAACTGAGCTGTAGGACAAGACAGTGGCCCAAAAAAAATATTTGAAGAGGAAATCTTCTGCCCCTCACCCACAGCCACCCTTTTCTCAGCAGCTGGCAGTAGTGTTCAGAAGAGCACAAAGTGCCCCCACTCTCTCCTGCGAGGGTGCCCTGCCTGTGGCCACCCCTGTCTGGAGCATGGCTGTGGGTCTGTGCCATGCTGCAGGGGACAGGAGATTCCAACCCCACTTCCACACAACATTACAGTCTCCTTGTGACAGAAGTATTTTTCCCTTGTGCCCACCCTCTTACAGCTTTTACCACAGGAGGGAGTGATTTTTCACATTTTATATTGAAGTTTCTATTAAATTGCATGTTTTTTAGAGTAACTTCTGTGAAAACCTATTAATCTCTATAGCAGGTTTTTATCCCTATTAAGTTTCATATAATTTATTTTTCCATAAAGATAGTCTTTTATCTTCATTTGTACTGTGCAAGGGGGGAAAAAGAGGAAATATTTCAAAATGAAGGGATAACAGAAATATAAAAAGAGCAGGAAAGAGGACTTTATTTGGTATTTATTTTACTATTATGGGAGCGAGTTTTTTCAAAGCTTGGTTTCTCACAGTTTCAGGGACCAAACCATTTTTTAAAATTAATTTTTAATAATGTGTAATAATCTGAGTGGCACTGGTCTGTGTGTGGAATTAGAATTCCTCTGATAGAAAAAGAAATATTTGTGCAGAGTTTTATGAGCAAAGTTGACCTGAGGCTTCCCGAGGCTGATTGAGAAATTGCAGTCAACGAAGATCCTTAACCCCTTCCCAGCTCAATTTTTCAATATACTAAAGAAAATGTCTCTGTGGTTTAACATACAAAGAAACTAACAAAGGCTTGAAAAGAGAAATAAACTCATATATGATTACTAGAAAGTCATACTCCTTTTAAATTCAACTTAATGACCAAACTGGTCTTTAAGCACAGAAAGTTGTGAACCTTCATTTATGCATTTCAGAGCTTTATTTAATGGAGCACTACATTGCAAACAAAATGTCCTGAGGTCACTTCTTGACTACCCAAGAATTTACTGTTAATTTCCCTCTCTTTGGTTAAGAGACAAGGGCAGAAATCAACAAATCACATTTGATACAGGCCCAAAATAAATGTCCAAGAAGCCTGGCAATTCTGAACCGATAGCCAGGAGGGGGGAAACCCGAGCTGAATGTGCCTAATCCTGACAATAACCATGGAGCTAGCCGTCCTAATTCTTTCTAGAAAAGCCTGAAACATGGGTGTTAGCAGGGGTTAAGGAGAATATTTATGAGACCTGAAGATAAAGACCCTGCTAATGTTGCTGCCTGTTGCCACACATTTCCATTAACCTGCAACAACCTACCAGTGGGCTAGCTCTGTGGGTGTTAATCTCCGTAAACTTTTTCATCCAGTCAAACATGCTCTGCCAGGGCATTGTACTAACCTCAAAGGTTCCCCTGTTTCAGCACTGCTTGCAATAATTATACTTATTAATGATTTCCGGTTACTAAAGGATACTGAATCTGCAGTGCAAAGAATGCACCCCTTAAAACAATGATGAAAAAGAAAGTAAAACCATCACTATCAAGGAAAATTCCTAGACTTTAAATGTTGCCAGATTTAAAATTCAGATTGCTATGTTTAACCCAGTGGGAAATATGATCAGGAAATCATAATGTAAAACAAGAAACATATTGCATAGTTAATTAATTATTTTACATATATCATCATTAAAGAAAATTATTTTCTGTGTAGAGTTTTTGTAAAGTTGGTAGGGTTTTACACAAAATCATTTCTTAAATTAAAATTTATTGCAAAATTTGCTCAAAAAATTGAAGATGTGGAAATTCTTTGGAAGAATGTAAGTAGAAATTAACTTCCCCTGGAATATGTCACTGTATGTTCATTATTTAAAGGAAATAAGTATGAAGTGCAATTTAATTTTCACCCATCGTCTGACATCTTTAGCATTAGGGCACTTAAGACCCACACAGTAGAAAATTTATAATGCTGTTGCAAAAAATATTTGAAACCTAACAAATTCTGCTCATCTATAATGCTTATCTCTATACTAGCTGATTTAGGAATTAGAAGAATGGGGAAGTGGCAGGAAGACCATGCTCCTAGGTGCACTCTATGCCTTTTCCTAGAAAGCCTAATGAAACTGTCAGTGCCCTGGGGTAAATGGGATTTTTGCTGAACTGCTCTTGGGTCAGGTTATTACTGGACATGACAAAGTGTCTGCCAGGATTAGGAAAATTAGGAATACTTTATAATATGTTAGTCACTGTTTTAATTCACATTCTTGAAAGCATTACTCCACATCTGCTGGTGTTTGCTGATCCAGTTCGAACCCACTGGCAGTAGTCTCTGCTCAGACGGCAAAATATTAAGAAGAGATACTGACTCACCTGAGAGCAAGAGGAGAAGAATTCGTGAATTTCTGTAGTTAGACCTTAAATAAATGCACGCAGGGTAAGATATGTTAGAAATGTGTGTTAGGATAAGAGAAAGAAAGGTTTCCTGCTCATCAAAGTAGACAGAGGGGATATTAAGGCTGGCAAGGAAGTGGAAGAAACCTGCACAGTTATCTACCAACACAAATCTTGCTCTGATGGCACAGTGGGCCATGGGCAAGCTACAGTTTGGCTGAATGACACCTGAAGGAGGCCTAAGACAGAGAGGGATAAGGGCTGTGAGGCTGCTACATTACTGGTTCCTGGAAGGCTGCTTGCCCATAATAGTGAATCAGGATAAAGGTATCAACTTACTGTGCAGAATTCAAAATGGGACCAACACTTTGAGTCAGACACAACAAACTTGGATGAAGGGTTCTTCGTTAGTTCTCATAATTTCTCCCCCTTTCTGTTACTTTGCTTTCATGCCTACTTGCCAAGGATTCTTATAGAGTTTATTGCACAATTTTTTTGTATATTAATATTAAAAATTTTCAGCTAGTGTAGAAACTGTGTAGTTTGCTTTCCAAATCATTTTTTTATTTAACTTTTACCTATATTTTGAAAAAAATGGTATAGACAATAACACCATCTGTACTGATGGGCCCAAAACAGAAATTATGTTGTCTTCAGTAAAGAAGCTAGGAAAAAAATGGCCAATAAAAATGAAAAGGTTTCTGTTTGGGTGGAATGAAAAAATTATAGCTGTTAGTTACACATCCTTAAATGTGTACCTTTTTAACATTCAGTCTCCCACTTTTGGGCTGGGGTTCCACCACTGCATGAGGCTCATCTAAATAAAACATGAAAATCCCATCTCCATCCAACACCCAGACAGGTGTTTTTGTGCTGAGGTTGGCCAGGAGGACAAGCAGGTGGGGGCAGCAATCTAGCTTACCATGGGCATGCACACATGCCAGTGCTAATGCTGATGTGAGAGAAGTGGCAGAAAAGCATGGTGAGACATGGCAGATGGTGGACAAGAATTACCAACTTTAACAGCAGGCAACACTTTGATTATCTTAAACCAGTTACAAATCCTCAACCTCATGTTTCACCCAAATTGAAATTATCTATTTGATGAAGAAAAGGCCATCCTTTTGTTTATATCAAGGATAAGAGTGCTAATATTTCAACTTAAAATAGTTTTAATAAATGAAAAGCATAGTTTTAATGCAAATTCTCTAGAAGGGAAGAGGAAAAGCAAGCAATATTAATAAACAAAGTTCAAAGTAAATAACATGGTATAGTGAATGTTTGCTCTTAAGAGAGCAGGAAGGACCATCTAAGTCTACATAAATGTCAACAATACCTATGTTCACAAAAACAGAAATCAGTTTTGCCATTTCAAGCTCCCTTATGTTGCTGATCTCATTGACATACAACTGGCCCTTTGCATTTAA
This sequence comes from Polioptila caerulea, assembly GCA_013397295.1. Classification (NCBI taxonomy): domain Eukaryota; kingdom Metazoa; phylum Chordata; class Aves; order Passeriformes; family Certhiidae; genus Polioptila; species Polioptila caerulea. Next base: position 212,376 of record VYXF01006673.1, on the reverse strand, counting down.
AGGAGTACTTGAAAACATGTTCTAACTCAATGGCAGAACTCTCAGCAGGAGAAATAGGCAGTACTGCCACTTCTGGGAGAGAAAGGAAGCCAGTGACGCTCTGTGGAAGGTGAAGCTGCTCCATGCTGCACTGAGCAGGGTGTTCTGCAGAAGGCACTGCAATTAGGCAGCAGCTCAAGGGCTAGAAGAAACTGCAGGGTTATGCCATCACACTTAGTTTCTCTTCCCTCTCCCAAGGATACTTGTCTGTCCGGTATCTTTTAGCACAGGTTTTCCTTGTGGGAGACATAAGTTCTTGAGACTGGAGAAGGAAAAATACGCTCCTCCAGTGGGGTCTGGAGCTCCCCTTGCTTTACTCTGTCATGGACAGGAGTAGGAAGAGTTCAGAAGGAGCAGATGACCGTGTAGAGCACTGAGGGGAAGCCTAACATCTCGACCTGTTGTCATATAGACCCTGGAAATACTGGTTGTTGATAAAAAGGGGCAAATGATGATATCCCCAAGACTCTGTCATGTAGTGCAAAGCAGTCTGATTATGCCAATTCAGTTTTTAGAGAGTCTTCATCTAACTGCTCTCTCAATCTCTACTGCTTATTGCGTGCACAACTGAGTTTCAAATGTCTTGACCACTCAGACAACTTCATACAGGCTTCAAAATACGACCACCCTCACATCATCTTGCCATTTTTATGTGAAGGTGAGTTCATCCTAGTAAGAAGGGAGCAGGAGATGTAACTGGGAGCATGTGGTAGCTGACACCATGGCAGGGTTTGTGAAACAGAGACATCTACTGGCTAAGCTTTGGGGGGAAAAAAATTGTTTGGTTTTGTGACTTCACAGTGCAGTGCTCCCCACCTTTTCTTTGTCTGAAACATTAATCTGTTATGATAGGCCTGTCACTAATCCATGGCCTCAGAAAATATGCACACGTGTTAAAATGAGTTTTGCCATAAATTATTTAATGATTTACAAAGCAGCACTCAATACATGCCACCAGGTGATTTTTAAACTTCTTTATGTTTACAGTATTTTTAAAAATCCTTAGTGAAAATTAATCTTTTATCACAACATAGGATCACTAAAGCTTGTGGGAGTGCTACAAGGTTTTAGGGAAGTCCATAAACAGGGAAAGGCAGAATTACTCTATCTGGCCACCAAATCTCATCATTTTCAGCTCAGCACCATAACCACTCAAGTTGCCAAGACTATATCTTGCTTACTCATTAAGACTGAAAGCATGATATAGGTGAGTAAAAGATCCTTTAAAAAAAAGGAATATTGCATTTCATGTTTACATAAAAGCTACATATTCCTACCTGGCAAAAAGATAGGAGGATCTTCAGAGGATTAGAGGTTTGAGAAATTGTAAGCAAATTATCAGAGCTTGATTTTCTTATTTAAACTTAATTTAAATTATCCGTTCTTGATATGTCTGCAAAAACAGTCTGGACATTCCTGTATGTACAATTTTTTGAGATTTTCTCAGTATCTCTTTACTCCAGGCAAGTAAGAAGTAATATGACTTGTCTTGCTGACCAGAGTCTTTTGGATAAATAACAATTTTTCTTTGCCTCCATCTGGATTTAGCACACAAAAGAGAGAAAAATATTTTTAGAAAAAAATAATTCTTACAATCCATGAATAGAGTGAAAAAAATCAGCTATATTTTTTTTTAAACTAAGACTTTTAATTCAATAAAAAATGACTACTTGCTTGAAAAAGATTGAAAGGGCTGTATGCCATCAAACAAATGCCATTTCCATTAAACTTAGGATTTTCAGTAAGCCAGTGCTGTGTGTATTTGAGGAACTAATGCTCATCTGTGGTAGTAAAGACCATGTAAAATTATTAGAGAGGTTGTAAGACAGGTAAGTAGACAGATAGACAGACAGGTATGCAGGTAGGCAGAATCCTTTCAGCTTTTGGATTACATTTCATTTCAGAGCCTCTTAATCCATGATGTCCTTTTGTTACAAAAAAAAAAAAAAAAATAGCTTATGCGAAAATGTAGCACTGCTTCACTGAATTTATTTATTCACCAAACTATTATGCCTGCTGGAACATTTCCCAGAGGATGAAAATACCATTTAAAGACTTAAGTGGGAAGAAGTTCCCTATGAAACTTTCTTCTCTCTCCAGTAATTCTATTGCTAAAAGTGAGCACCAGCTGTGGCTCACCTCTCAAAATGTATGTAGTATCATGACTGATGTCACTCTTTGGGGTTAAGCTAGGGTGGTAGGAGCCAGTTTGGGTTTAATTGTTGAAATGTATGCTTAGTTCAAGTTAAACAATAGACCCATAGGAAAAAAAAAAAAACAGCCCAGAGGTGCTGAGCTGTGAAAAGAGTGTTGTTTTGGGCCCAGTCGCCTGAATAGACTTGTTAAAGCCCATGGCTGATGTATGCTAAGCAGAGCCAGGCAGTATGTGGAGAGAAAGGGAGGGCAGGCCAGTTGAACGGGCACATCACTCTCTGAGCCAGGGCACACACACTTTGATGGCTCCTTTGGAGGTATGAGTGAAAGCCAAACCTCTCTTCCCTCCTTTTTTTCATTTCTGCCATGCAAAGATAATCAGGTTTATGTAAAGTATGTGTGCTCTTTTGACAGTCCACGATATCTCATTAATTCAATCACACCAAACACCATTGTTCCCAAAGTGTTTGAAATGCGGATAGGCATGGAGGCTTTCTTAATCCTGTCAATCAATGTTAACATTTTTCTTGCAGTTGCCATGGCCAGGGCCAGAGTTCATGAAAACACAGAATAAGAGCCAACAAAACAAGAATAAAGACTTATTTGAGATACTCTTTTTAAAGGACATCTACCATGCACAAAACATGGGAAGTAAATGTAGACAAGTTTGGACACTATGGCTCACTGAGAGGAAAAAGGGGGAAAAAGAATTTGAAAATCAAATAGGCCTATAAAAACTTGACCCAAGAGTCTCTGGGAAAAACCCGATGAATTGCTCCCTAGTAGAACAATGTTCTTTCTTTCGTGTGTTCTTCAGGAGTACAATGCTCAATATATTATAACACATGCCACTGATGTCTTTACACTGTTGTAAGCCAGCTCAGACCATCGGAATGCTGATCACCGACAACAAGAGATTGTGCGGCGGTAATTCTCTCTTTCTCCCGCTCAGCTACAAACAAGCACTGGGAAAATTATTCATGCATATAGACCAACAAAGCAGAGATGGGAGATTTGCGATGTCATGCAGCGAGATCATGTGACAAACGTTAAAATAAAACCCCCAAGCCTTCACCCTTTGAGACTTTGTAAAATAACCAATTTATCCCTCTCAGAGTAGCAGCCAACGTGTCTTATCGCGCTGGTGGAAATCACGGCCATTTTAGTATTGCTGCGCTGATTAATGACACCACGGAGCACACGCTAAACAAAGAAACACAACAATTACATAGTCACCCAATTGCTAAAGCTATGAGACAGAAGTCCTCATTGAGATTTTTTTACAGCTCTGCTCATTCCTAACAGGCCTCAAGCAAGTTTATATATGGTTCTTAATTAACTCAGAGAAAAGGTGTGCCATGAAGCCATACACAAATTTTTACCCAAGCACATGCAGAATTTTTGGACGTCCATGGAGGTGCCCTGTTTCCATTTCCAAATGAAATCAAATTTTATTTGCTATTTAAAAAAACTAATAAAACAAAACAAAGCAAACAACAAACCAAACAATAAACTCAACAAGGACTTGTGTGGTTGGAGGTGTACCTAGAACAGCTGTTATCTTAGCTGTGCAAAGGAGAAAAGCACTAGCTCCTTGCAAGTTGCCCCAGATATCACTTCAACTTTTCTTCTTTGAGATCTCTGCAGGGGAGAAAGTCCTTTCATCACTGGCAATCATGGAGTGCTCTGTTAGTATTGTGGCAGATGTCCACTGATCTAGAAACACACATTCACACAGATCAATAAAGCCTGACATGATACAGAGCACATTGGTGGGATGGCACAGCACAACAGCTTCTCTACTGAGAACAGCCCCTCAGTGCACTAGAGTGGGTCTGACTCTTGTACTTGTAAGCAGGCAAGGAGAAAAATGAATTTTTTACCTTTGTGCCAGAGAAATGGAACTGGGACACTGTGCCTACATCTAATTATGTGCTTTAAACAATGGTGAGAATGTCTGTGCTGTATTGATGTCTTATCTCGTAAGAAGGCAGCACCTGCTCCTCCCACAGATTCCAGGTTTGTCACTCTGAGTATTCAGCTGCCAGGTATTTGTAATAACGCTTCCACCTTAAGAAGTCAAGGTAAAGCATTGCAGCCCAGAGGTCATTCCCACTAGATTTCGCAAAATTACCAAGAGTAATGAATTTAGAGGAGTTAAGCTTAATTGTCTTTGCTCTTCATTCCCATAATCTATTCTTTCTTCTCCCCCTGCTCACACACTGGATTGATATTCTCCATGTGGAGCCATTGTAACCACAGTGCTCTCTGTGGCCGCAATGGCCACTGGGCTGTCAGCAACATGGAGCTACAGATGCTAAAGAATCTCTCTAAAAAGAGGAAGAACTGGTAATAGAACAGGCAACAGAAAATAAGGCAAAAGGGAAATCTCAGTTTCTCTTTCTATCCTTGTGCTGATCAAGAGGAAACTAAAGTCTCTATGCAAAGTCTCTAAATGCATATTTTCAGGGATGTTTCAGATAAGCCAAAGGCCACATCACAGAGGCAGACCATATAGCTTAGAAACTTTACCGATGAAATGCAAAGAGTTTTTGCACAATTTTAGATCTATATAGACTAGCAGATTTCTTAACAATGCAGAATAAAGTTGTTTGGGGTGGAAGGTTATTTGGGGGTTTTTTATTTGTTAGTTTTGTCCTGTAACATCTGCAAGGTCAAACCATTTACTTTATGGGAGGTCTTCTACTGTGATGGTTGTAGCATGAGAGTGTTTTCCTTTGGCAGGAGAAAAAGAATAAAAATTAGTGAAATTTATGTCTACATGTCTACTCAGGAAACTACAGCTGACCTAATGAAAACATGATTTCCAGTTGCAGAGTATTACAGTAGCTTTTGTGTCCTACTTGCAGCTCTTCTTTACTTACTATCAAGCATCATTGTCAGAATGTTCCAGTACTTGTTATATACCAATTCCTGAAATCAACCGCTAAGAAATTAAATGTACAAAAGATGTTATAACCAAAAATGGATAAGTAAATATGTTCTAGAGAATGGATTATTATATATTGATTGAATTTTTATGATTACCTTATGCTCAACTCCAGTAGATAGACCTTATTTCTGAAAATTTCTTCAGCTGAAGATAAACCGTGAGTCTGTCATGTTGTTTTCAACATTGCCAGTCTCCTTTTTTTCCCCCTGCCCTGCATCATCATTCTGTCACTCCATGTGTTCTGTTTGATCCTTATTGCTTTCCTCAGTGCCTTGTGCATAAAAGAGAGTAGGAAGCTTTGGTCACTCCACTGTTCTTTCCCCACTGCCTCTAGCTGCAATACAACTCCGTTTTGGAATATTCATTCAAGTGGACAGGAATAAACAATAACTGCTTTTTATTGCTCTTTGATGCTCCTATTTGACTATTTAAATATTCACTTGGAATTATAACAGATGAATCCATCTTGGTCACACCCTGGGGATGACTCTCACCTTTTTAGAACTTTGTATCATGAGTCTACATTAGTTTGCTGGTGTGGTTGCAGTAATAAAGCTGCAAGACTAATTTACTACAAAGGCAAGAAATTAAATGTTTAGAGTGCCAAATGAATGAAATTGTTACAGTTACCACAGATGTCATAATAGTCCTTTAAATGGTGTTCACAGTATTTATACACATTAATAGAGAGTAGGTCCATTCACTATTTCCTAGTCCCATTTCCAATGGAATTCCAAAGAGTTATACAGTATTCTAGACATCATCTAATGAGTGCTGAGTTTGGAGGCATAAGCACTTCCCTCCATCTATTTACTATTGCCCTGTTGATACCAGCCAGTTATGCTGTGGACTCAGTGCTGCCAGGGCATGATGGATCCTGTCCAGCCTACTGTCCATCAGGCTCCCCAGGGGCCTGTCCATAGAGCTGTCCCTCTGTATTCAGGCACAAGCCTGTAGTGTTGTAAGGGGCATTTTACTCCCCAGCACACAGCCTAACATTTGTCCCTATTGCATTTCACAAGGTTCTTTTTGGCCCCTTCCTCCAGCTTGAATGGGTATCTCTGAGTGGGACTCCCATCCTTGAGCACAGTGAGTGGTCCTCACAATTTGTTGTCACCTGAACACGTGGTAAGACTTGCATCCATCACCTCCTTCACATCATTACTGAAAAAGTTCAGTCCCTCATAGACAGCCTGGCAATTCTCCACTGGTAACCAGCCTTGCCCCATTAACTACTATCTCCTGAGCCTGGACACCCTACACTTATTTTCATCCATTCAGTTTTCCATCCATCTGGTTAAGTCTGGGTGATAACATGAAGATATTTATAATATAAAAAAATTACAGACAGACCTCAAAATTGTGAAATCAGTGAACCTTTTACTGTCACAATTTTCTCACCATTCTTCTTCAAAGAGTGAAAATACACATAAAAGAACTTGTTTCTGAATTTCAATAAAACTGTAACTTTCTCTGGAGAGGTGTCCTTGCAACTGACTTCAACTTCCTATAAGCTCAGGGGAAAAAGAAAGGGGGAAAAAATAAAGAGATAAAACTTTAGAGAGGCTTAATTACACTTTGCTATAACATATTTATAGTTGCCAGATGAGCACTCTCAGAACTAATTTTAACACCTCATTAGAATATATATTTCAACTGAAATTAACTAAAGGCATTAATCTTCTACACACATACATAAATCCAGACTGTAATTCTTTTAACTTTTTTCCTTTATTATAATTTAACACTGATTTTAATATAAAATGTCATAAGACTATTGGTTACACTTTTCCATTTGCAAAACAAAAAATATTCCATAATTCAAGAGTGTTCTAAATATTTTACCTGTAATTTTTAATTAAAAGACCCAAGTATACCTCAGAACATAATCTTGCCTTCAAAGGGTGATGAAATGCACTAGATCACATCTGTAAGAGTGAACATACTCGAGAAAGTATGAGAACTTAAAAAAAAAAAAAAATGAGCTTTATAGATGTTGTCCTGAAAGCAATTAGAACAAGAAACAGACACATCAAATACTTTTGGTAATCCCTTCTCTTCCCCTCCCTCCAATTCAAAGCAGCTTCTTTTTCCACTCCAACATGAGCCTGAAGGACAAGCACTCAGCAATTCCTTCTCCTTCATCACTCACACCTCAATAGTTGAACAAATCTTGACTCTTACCTACCAATTCATGATGCAGTTTCCTAGCACCTTGTTTCCTCAGCTGATCATACCTCTCCGCTTGAGTCATCCTTATTTCGGCTCTTCTGGGAAGGAGAATATTAGATGACCATTTAATCTCAGATCATGCTCATAAATGCAAAGCAGCTACAGCAGTTTAAGACATTGTCACCCCACACCAGTGACTCTGGTCAGGATCAGGGCAAAGTAGGAGCAACCAGCACAGTAAAAATCCTGGCACTGAACTGAAGTGAAAGTCTCTGAGTACTTGCTCTGTGGGTTGTGCTATCTCAGCTGGGGGCAAGAGTGAGCAGGAAGGAGTGGTCATTTCCTCAACAGTGACAGCAGCTTTAGGAATGCACCTGCTTTAAGGATATTGTGGACAGGTTCTAGCAAATACAGCTGGAGCAACTTACAATGTTACAGGAGTAACTACAGGGCAAAAAGATACAAGCAGATACGAGGGTCAATAATAGTTCAGGAGATCATCCCAAGTGATGAGCTTTAATCAGCTGAGGACTGTAGAGTGTTTACCAGCAAGTAAGGAGAAAAGAGAGAGCTGGGCATGGGCAGCCCAATATCCTACTACTAAATTCCTCACAACACTTCTACCAAGGTTTTAAGTCTCACAGTGCTGTTGTAAGAAACAGCTGGCAAAAAAAAAATCCTGAAATTTATTGTAATCCTGGTGGGATTTTTGTTCTATAATCACATTCATATAAATAAAAGTTTTTGAGTTTTGATGTTTGTGTTTTAGAGTCCTTTTTTGTGTGATTTTTCTCCCTGGTGGTCTCTTCTCTTCTCTTCTCTTCTCTTCTCTTCTCTTCTCTTCTCTTCTCTTCTCTTCTCTTCTCTTCTCTTCTCTTCTCTTCTCTTCTCTTCTCTTCTCTTTTCTCTGTCAGGTATATTTTGAAAAATAAAATGTTCACCTGAAAAACCAGAGCCAAACACCATTAAGCAGAACTAGGTATTTCATCCTGGGAATGACCATTGGAAAGAAATGTATATTTACCTTTGAATCCAATTGTATTGGCTTTTTTATACTCAGAGGAACTTAAAACCACAAATGTTCTTATGACACACAGAGGTATCTCTTCTAAAGAGTCTTCAGGGAGTGGAGAACATTTATATTGAAAGATGGCAACTGAGACATGGCTGTTTGCAATTGATTTTCATAAGGTTTAGAAAACAAGCTTGGCAAGACTGTAAATGCAGCAAAATGCATTGCACCTAGTGAAGTAGTACCCTCTCTCTGTAAAATGAAGAAGTTACCCTAAGACCTGATAACAACTAATATGAAATTGCACTCTGACATGTAATAAATTCGTTCATTAAGAGAGTAAAGAGAGCTCAGATTTCGAAAACTAGGGATACTGCAGAATGCTCTGTCAGTCTCATGTTGGACAGGATTTGGTTTACTTTTATGACACCACATAAAGAAGTAATAGGTTATAAAGCTTTCAGAGCCCTAGCATAGGTGGCAGAGTCTTTATGCCCTCTCTGCTCAAGTGGATGAGAAACAGATGCCAGAGCACTTTCCTGCACACTCTCCTCTGTGTCAAAAACTGTCAAAGGAATAGAGAAATGAGCTGCTTGCCCACTGCTTTGTAAAGCTGATATATTTGTTTTGGCCATAGCCTGTTCAGAGATATAAGACCACAACTGGACACAGATCAGATTTCCAGCAGTACCTTCTAATCCTTTGCAAGCAGTGAAATTATCGGCACCAAGTTTTCTCTAGCTGAAAACCGTTTATTATGAAAGTATGACTTCATATGCAGTTAATTTTTCTTTCAGTCTGACAGAGGTTTCAGTCTTCATCTAGCAACTCCTTCAGTGTAGGGTAGACTGAAGATTTTGCATGTCATTTTTTCAGATTTTTCAGTCATTGCCGGGAAAAATAAAGGCACACTGGAAGAGCTGTACCAAATTGCTGCAGGTGGTCACAAAATTTATAAACAGAAATATTTTCAAGCTTTGTTGAGGAAACATCTGACCAGAACTTTTTGGTACTCTTGGAAAGGAATTAATGGAGGAAAATAAAGGTTTTATACTGGTAATCTGTCAAAAAGTGTTTACCTGCTGGATGTTAACACTTGTTCAGCACATAGAAAGCAATACTTTCACAGTCCTCACAGTGCTTCTCTGGGTGTGCAGTAAAAGAGGACATGAACATGTCATACAAAATGTTAAATAACTAAAAATATCCCAGAAAATTAATGGGGATCAGAGGGAACACAATTCTTGATCCACATGAATGTGCACAGTGAAAGTGTAGATAAATTTGGATTAGCAAGCAAAACTGAGCCCTGTTGTTAAATAGCACTTGATTCCATTAGACTGTGTCGGATTGTTAAAAATGCTAACATTATGTGTGACTATTCATTTTCATCACCTGCTCTTGATTAATCCAGTCCTAAATGGCATCTGTGGACCCTGCCATCTCATACTACTTAATTAAATTAGCAACACATTTGTCTCCCCCGTTTTCCTATCAAAGGGTTGTGCTCAGGAGAAATAAAACCTTTGTTCACTGCATCTCCGTATAATTTACACTCCTTTTTCCCTTTTTCCTCCAGCTCCTGGCTCAGATGCTAAATTGTAACTGGTAATAGGGAGCTATTAGGTCTAGTGAAGCATGTCAAAGAAGTCAGTAGAAAACTAGACCTGAAAGGAGGCCTCAGATCTCATAAAATAGGGTCAAGATTCTAGATTCAGGATTACATTGTACCCAGTTTCATTCATTTCACAATTTAAAGAAAAAAAAAAAAAAAGCGTATTGCCTTCATATATATATATATTTGGGACAGAAAGATGGGAAAAAGGCAGAAAGAAAAGAGAAGGAGAGGGAAGAATGCTGAAACAGGTAGAAAACCTTGTACTGAGGGATTTTTTTTCCCAAAAGAGTAAAAAATATAATTGTCAATAACAGGCACCCATGTCTGAGTAATGGGGCACAGTATATTGTGTCTCCAGGATAAAGAATTAAAATAATTGGCACTGCTATAAAACAGAACTAAAAACTACTATCATACTGGACCATATGTAGCCAGAAAATTTGATCTATGTGAAAACAATTCATCTACCTTACGATTAATCATGAGCTTCACTCAGGAATTAATATCATCTTCTATGTAGGTTCCTATGTAGTTTCCTCCAAACTTTGTTCCTCATCCCAAAAGTGAAAAATCCTTTCATCCCCACCAGTCCCTAAGGCAACTTGTGGTGCGTGTTACATAACCAGGACACATGTCAATCAGGCAAGGATAAGCCAAATATAATCAACTGGTCCTTAGGTTCTTCTTTTTTATTTTTTCCAGTGGATATGAATGGAGACAGAGATAGGGAGCACTTCTGTTCTGGAATGCAAGTGAACTGCAGAAGTCAGGCTGGCAGGAGTGTGCCACAGGTGCTGCCATGTTCATCATTTAGTTATCCCTTCACTAAAAATCTTTTTCCCTGCTGATGGGAACGTAGTGGGTTGCAGATCTTTCTTCACCCAAACTTTCAAGAAGCTCTCTGCAAGCAAAGGTTGGGGAACATGACACGGCAGAGAACAGAACACTTTCACCTCTCTGTGCCACACCTCCCTATTTGGAAATTACCCATCCAAGAAGTACAGTAACAAATTCACTCATATTTGTGAAGCACCCTCAATAGATATGAAAATTCAGGGTAATCCATGAAGACAATGATACACTGAGGAACCTGAGACAAGAGTAATAAATTAGATACTGCAAACATGGTGCTTTTGCACACTCTCTGTAAAAGTATTCTGAGCCCTTCATTTGGTATTAGTTCTTGCTATATACACACAGGTGGATGAGAGTGCTGACAAAGAGGTTTCCAGAAAGCTTTTACTGAGGGAAGTATCAGTGCCAGCCAGTGTGAGACACTGAAGACAGACTGCTTCTTTGGTGTTTCAGGTCTCTCCCATCTGTGATTTTACTGCTGAGAAATGGCACAAAGACAGAACACCCAGTAATACTGACTGAGGTTCTTCATTGGGATGCAGGATCTGCATTTTCCAGCAGTTTTATCAAACATTTTTTTCAGTTTGGGTCAGGGATGTGAATTTATCTCCTTTTAGTATCCCCCAGACCCGACTTTGCTAGTATCTTCTGCACTTCTTTGTGTAATAGAAATATTTAATAGGTCTGAAGAGGAACAACTGTCTCCTTAGCACACTGTTCTAGAAAGAGGGACTCATATCCTTCTTGAAGTAGGAATGCATTTCCAGTTCTTCAACATCACAAGTCCATGAAGCTGGCAGTCTGCTCAAAGCTGTGCCTGTCCTTCTTTGCTTTGAGCACACCCAAAGGGCAACACCCCACTTGTAAAGGAGCCATTCCCCCAAATAACCAAAGAATCCTGCTTCAGGGCTCAAGGCCGAGGCCAGCTATGAGCTTCAATAAGGCAAAGTGCTGGGTCCTGCCCTTGAACTGCATACAGCACTACAGACAGGCGGCAGAGTGTCTGGAAGGTTGCTCAGCAGAAAAGAAGCTGGAGGTGCTGGACAACATCAGATGAACACGAGTCAGGAGTGTTTCCAGGTGCCCGAGAGGGCCAATGGCATCCTGGTCTGAATCAAAACCAGTGTGGCCAGCAAGACTAGGGAAGTGATTGTCCCTGGGCCTCACTTAAAGACAGATATTGAGGCGCTGGAGCATGTCCAGAGAAGGGCAAGGGAACTGGTGGAGTGTGGGGAATAAGTCCTATGAGGAGTGTCTGAGGGAGATGGAGGTGTTTAGCCTGGAGAAAAGGAGTTTCAGGGGGTCCTTATCATGCCCTACAACTGCCTGAAAGAGGAGTTTACCCAGGTGGGGATCAGTCTCTTCTCCCAGGCAAGTAGCAATTGGACAACAGGAAGTAGCCTCAAGCCGCACCAGGTGAGGTTCATGTTGGATAGCAGGAAGAATTTCCTCACTAAAGATGGGGTCAGGCATTGGAACAGGCTACCCAGGGAAGTAGTAGAGTCATCATCCCTGGAAGTGTTCAGTAAATGACTGGATGTGTGTGGCACTAAGTTCTATGGTTTATTTGGTACTATATCATTTCATCAGAGGCTGGACTTAATGATCTTGGAGGTCCTTTCCAATCTCAATGCTTCCATAATTCTATGAATTTCCTGGCAAAACTAAAACCTGATCATTTCTGTACATGCCAGCCTGTGAAAACACCAATACTGAGTAGAGGGCTAAAGCATCTCTATAAACTTGTGGAAACTGAGTGCCTAAAGTGTGAGACAGAAATATGTCAGAAATACATAAGCACCTCTCTCATCAAAATATAAATGGCTTCTCTTGGAGAAGAATTTGGAGAACATCTGAAAAACAATTGATGATAAGTTCCCTAACAACTGTCTGCTCTACCTACTGAATAGAACAAAGACAAAATGTATTCAAGTAATTTTATAGTGATCATCTAATTAACTGTGTCATAATTTATACACATAATTTATAGGCAGATGATTGAAATTTTTTTCTGTGCAGCCTTGACTTTGGTATTTTCTATTTTCTAGGTGCTTCATTTTTAGCAATAATATTTTTTTTTTTAGTTTGCTTATTGCTGAGTGATAGTTACAAATATACAATGATGTCAATAAAGATCTTGAAGAAAAAAACCAGAGCTTTCATCAAAACAAAGGTGTGATGCATCTTTAAAACTTCTATTTTTAAAATTGTGATTAAGCTGCTGTTTCTTACAAAAGTGCATTTGGTGCTGTTGCAAGTATATGTTTTTCCTTTAAGTCTTCTCACATTGAGGTGACATGCACAATCAATCTTCCTGGTGACATTGTAGCAAAGCAGAAATTGTTGATGCTTACTAGCTGTAGGATCATAAATAAGGAAATGGAAATTGATACTTAATTGATAAAGAACTTTCCTTTCCACTTAGTAAGCTTTCTAATTGCTTCATAGAAAGACAAATAAAGCTTATGAATGCATGTGGGTGAACTCATAGAAACACAGGATAAAAAAAGCCCTAAACATCAACCAACTTTTCATGTGGTCTTTGTTTTTCAAAGAAATCCCAAAGGGCCTTTCATGTGTACTTTCTCTCCTCTGCACATTAAGGATAAATTTCAATTATTTGGCTAACCCATTTTTTATTTAAGTCACTTCTTTTGTTAGTTTATCCTTTATTATGCAAATGTTTGATGCAAAATAAAAGTGCCACATGTTCATCCTGTTTTGAGCTCTACCAAATACTTGGTAGAGATTAAAGCTCCCACTCAGGAAATCATTCCTATTGGGACACTTTTACATTAATGTTAAAAACATGTATATGTTTGTTTTGTTTTTTTTTCCAAAGAGTTGAATTTAAACATATGCTTTCTTTAAATGACATCTACCATGGAAACACAAGCCTAACTAGGATTTGGTTTTGAAAATGAGGAATGTTAAAGATGAGGATAGTATCTTTATAGGAAGTATTTATAATGAGCAGTCATAACTGGGTAACTCTAAAAGGGCATGTGTCCTCTGACGTTATCGAGGGGTATTTCCACTATGTCAGCGAACAAATCAGCTTCAGCTGATGGGTCGAGCACACCTGTTCCTCAGAGAGCTGCTAGTGCCTTTCAGGTGAGAGAGGAAACAGAGCATGTGAATGGTGCTGGTCTTTTCAGAGTCATTTTTATCAGTCTCATGTATCGATGCATCTTATCTCCTTTCTTTAATTGTCAATATTTATTCAAACCTAGCTTATAAGGAAACAAACAAAAGTTCATAGACTAAAGTGATTTCCAGCTGACACAGAAATTCAAATATATGTGTGTGTATTTCCTATAGAACAAAGCATCCTGAAAAATAAAATCTGAAACATTATCTAAAAGATCCTCACTTCATTTTATCTGTAAAAGATTTCACTTCTGTAAAGTCTTCCCCTTCTGTTCCAAGTGGAAAAGTAATAGATAAAAAGTGGTCATTTTTGCTGCTCCCTTGTGGATATGCTGTGATAGAAGTTAATTCTGTTTTTATACCTTCCACCCAAAGAGCATCTCTTCATAGGATCAACAGAATTTTTTTTTTAATTAATATGTTCATCAATTCAAATCTAGCATTATAGGTTGACAAAAGAGTATGGACTGGAATATGAAATTTTATTAGTTCAGGAATAACCTTCATTAGAAAGATTTTATAGACACATAAACCATCAGGAAGCTGTGTCATGCAGATCTTATCTGTTGTATAATAAATCAAACAGCTTCCCATTAATTTATATGTTCTATAAGTGTCTTTTGTGATCTTTCCTTTCATATATTCTTGGACTGATTTGAAAATTAAGAGACAGTGACAGATTTTTAGTTTTTATCCTTAAGGCTCAGTTAAACTATTATAAAATCAACATTAATTAAAATTTGTAATGTGCTTCCATTCAGAAAAATAGCAGGAATTTGAATATAGGCAAGCAGTTGCAAAACCCTATTGCAAAACACTCTGATCATGACACGGACAGTTATAAAATGGAGGAAGGTGTAAATCAGAGACAAAGAAAAGCTACAAAAGAGTAAAAGACAACAACAGTTTTCATGAGAGATCATTATTTCTTAGGAAAAAATAACAGAAAATACTGTGCACTATTGCCAACTGCACTATTTATTATTTTAGTTTTATTTTGTTATGGAGAAAGAGGAATTATTTTAGTGAAAGATCTATTATAGAGAGGAAATATATGGTAGTTTAATAAAAATGTATATTGGTAGACAGGCACAACAGTGAGCAGGTCATGTCACAGATATATATGGGTAAATTTGAAAACTATTTTTTCCTGTGGAAGGTTATTTAAAGTATTAGAAGTTTCTCTGAAGCCAAGGGCATTTGCCATCCCTTTGTCTGCTGGAAATTATGGAGCATTGTCATGTTTAGTTTAACAAGCTATTTCTGGGTAATACAACTTTACTGGCAAAGTTAACAAATTATTTTAAGTGCAGTTCCTGTGTAATACTCTCAGGTGGTAAAAATCATTCTAGTTCTACTACCTTGATAGTACTTCACTGAACAGCTAGGACTGCAGGCATGAAGAAAAAGAAGTTTTACTGGTTATTTCTGCTCTTGTGTTTACCTTACATAAATAAGAAAACTATTAGCTGCTTCTTGGCAGGAGGTTTGTGAAGAGCAGGGATGTATGTGTGTGCAGCCCTGCCCCTGACTGTCTGAGAAGATGCAGACCATGCAGCACCTACAGCCACATTGGCCTCTCCAGGAAGCCAACAACTGCCTAAGACACAGCCAGCATAAGTGATGGCCTGTAAAAATATCTCTCTTTTTCAACCTGGTTATGCTGGTAATTTTGCTAAAGTCACTCAATAAACCAAATTTTTTATCATCTATCCTATTGATCTTAATACACAGCATGCTGTGATACAATGTTGTGTGTCTGTATGTATTTTCCAGCATTGAAATTTCTCAGTTGGAAAGCATTCTGTGTTTCAAATAATTCTGTGGGTTTTGTCCTCTGTTCTTTTACAGCTTGTAAACTCTAGTCTTCCAGTTTTTCCTAGGGTGCAGCTCACTGATTGCTGCTTTACTTTGTGGAATGTTTCAATTGCAGTTATGTCGTAATCAAACGTTCCCATTCAGATGCAAGTAGCCCTAAGAAAGGCCTCAGAAAATGGTGTTTTCAGCTTTCACAGGCTGAGTCCTAAAGTTATCACTGCCTTTTCTACACTTCAGCATCCTCAAAAGATCACATGTGAGACGCTATGTATTTTCTATGTGTTAATCAAGATTCTCTCTCCTTCCCTCAGAGGATGTGAGCTCAGCCACACACTGAACCATAACAGCCAAGCTGCAGGAGCAGTAGTGTCCCAGGTCTCCTGATCATCCAACTCAAAATCTGCTTCTGAGCATCCACACCAGAGATCTAACCAGCCTATGTACCCTTTCCAACTGTCTACACTAACACCTTCTCATGCCCTATGGGGGAAGGAGAAAAGGGAGGAGAGGAAAGCAAGGAAGACAGGGAAGTGGACTGCCCCCAGATTTCATCTCAAAATGGAGATAGGACACAGCCTTGGAATGCCCCTTGGGTTTGCAGGTAAAATACAGTCAAAATGGAACAGGGTCTCTGAAGACCTGTGCAATGAGTCATGAAGTAATTTAGGGTGGGCTGGACCCCTGATCAACACACCAGGAGATGGCTCAAACTGAGCTCAAGAGTGAGCAAAATACAAATAGACTCCACTGTGTCATTGGATCCTACAGCTCTCATTATCTCTGGCAGCAGCTTCTTACATATTTAGGTTATGGGGAAAATTATTAGCCCAGGCATAGTGGGGATCTTCTCACAAGTAGAGCAGTACTTGCTTACTTGGAATGATCTTCTCTGAGGATGGAAACAGAAAGGACATTTGGCTCAAAACTAGTCAGAACTTTGCATTAGACTCACACTGACACTATTCCTGATTTCATGTTCTTAGAGGGCCAACTCAACACACAGAGGTTTGAACATCATTGGCCTAACCAGTTCCTGAAGTAGCCATTTTGCAGACAAGCTGAATAATTTAAATCCCTAAATTACACAGTTCAAGAAGCATATGGACAATACTCTCAGGCACATGGTGTGACTCTTGGGAATGGTGCTGTGCAGGGCTGGGAGTTGGACTCAATTATCCTTGTGGGTCTCTTGCACTTCTGTGATTCTGTGATAAAACTTTCACAAACAGGATTGATGTCCTATAATGCTATCCAAGATCACATGTAGACTGTTATTTTGAATAGGTTGTGATTTTACCACTTTTGAGAGGTGAAAAATTATTTTCTGGGATTTTTTTGTTTTATTTTTATTTATGAAAATGTCTTTATTTGATTTGCAAAAGAACATGAATATTCTCAAATTATATGAATATCGGGGAAAATCAAGATTTCATGCATAAAATTTGTGGATAAACTTTTGTTTGTTGACCTTTTGTGCTAGGTACAGTAAGCATAAAAGGTAGCAAAAAAAATCCTTGTTCTAAGAATTTTGTCCTCTAAATAGACAAAAAAAAATAAAAGCAGCAGAAAATAGCAAGTATATTCCATTATATCTTTGGGGGATGGATGCAGGGATGTCAAAGAAAGAACTAGGAGGTTACCTGGGGGTATGTGAAAAGAATAAAGAAAGAAAGAATATGGAATTTGAGGCAGTTAGAGAACAATGGCAAAAGAACAAAGTGAGGATAAACACTGGATGCAGAGACTATGAAAAAAGAGGAAAGACAGACAAAGTAGAGAAACAAGAAAATGGCCAGATTGTAAATAGTCTCTGAATGTAGGAAAGCTCAAACTTTGGATGTAGCTGCACTCATTGACTAGAGTTTCTGACTCTTTTTTTTTTTTTGTTTTATCTGAGAGACAAATGATGAGAGATGGAGAATAGAAGAGGAAAATACTAGTTTCAGAGTTTCAGTGTGTTAGCCTTAATCCAATGAAATCCTGGAACCATGGAAGAGCACAAAGAACACCTGGGATCCAAAACCAGACTAAGAACAAACTCCTCCATTTCTTAGCTGGATAAACAGAGCTAAATTTTTAGAAGCAACTGTAAGTATTCATGTGTAGTTCTTTTCTGTTCTCTGTGTAGAGAAATCCACTATTAATCCTCAGACTATATTTGCATATATGAGTTACATACATCTTGAATGAAAATGCAGTTTGTTACATAGTCTTCTGAATATGCACCAATTTGGATAAAACAAATTGCACACACACAGTTTTAGATACTGCTTAGAGGCACCCTTGAAAGGCACCCTTGATTCAAAAGCTATTAGCTACTCATCTTAAATCTCACAAGTCATGCAGGATTAGTCCTAGTATTATTAATGCAGAGAACAAAGTGATTGGAGATTCAAAAGTCATTTTAGATGAATTTAGTAAATTTTATAGCAATCTTTTCACATCAAAGGGTTAAGAGGATAATGGTTATGAATATATTCCTTGATGTTTAAAGGATCCTTCAATTCCACCTGAGGACAGTGTAGGTCTGGAATAATCTATTACCCATAATCAGATGGAGCATGCAATTTATTTTGGGTGAAATTCTCCTCATTTGCATAATTGGTCCTTATATACAGGAACTTTAGGGAAGGGAAATTCATCTTACTCACTTGGGGTCAGGATGCATCATATGGGCCTTTGCAAAATTCCACAAACATAATAGAG
>VYXF01006673.1:109382-193741 GCA_013397295.1 Polioptila caerulea | reverse complement strand
AGGGAAGGGAAGGGAAGGGAAGGGAAGGGAAGGGAAGGGAAGGGAAGGGAAGGGAAGGGAGAGAAAAAGAGGGGAGAAAGAGAGGAGAGAAAAAACTTTTCCATCATGATCCACATTCATCCATCAAAATCTATCACATAATATCAGTGCATTTTCTCCTCAATCTTATCTGTAAAGGGGGTGTAGATGTTTAAAAATGTTGGTATGTAATATTTACACTAAAAAACCTCCAGATTCTTTACTTTTCAATAATTTCAATTCTAAAAGTTATATTTATTTATATTCCATGTGTGTTTGCATGTCAAATTTGTCTCTAAGTTTTTAAATCAAAAGACGACTCACCTATTTTGCAATTCCTACTTTAGACATTTAAGTATCAGACATTTACATTGAAGTATTGAATTCAGTGTTACATCTGCTTAACTACAGTGTAAATATACTGTAATTACATTTTAGTTCAAGATCTGAACTGTTGACATATGTAGTTACAGATGATAGATATAGATAGATATAGATATAGATTTAGATAGATATAGATATAGATATAGATATAGATGATATAGATATAGATAGATAAAAATATATCATTTCCTGTTATGAATATAACTGGAAAAATCTCTTTCTCTGTCTTTTTTAATTTCAGATAATTGCATTAAAATTTTAATTGTTTTATTGGTTTGGACACAAGAGTTTTTTCAGAAGATTCTAAAATTAGACATTTAGGTAGCAGGCTGAATTTGTTTTAATGCATACTTTTCAGTTCCTTTCCACTATTTTCTTACGGTTCTTTTTTGCAGTTTGTCTACTTGTGCATGCTTCCTTGTGAGGCCCACCTGTACTTTGTTTCCAAGCAAACTTCTGTGTCTGTGTAAAATTATGCCAAGAGTAATCAATCTACATGTTTCTTCAGTGAAAAAAAAGTAATTTGTTCTCTTTCTCCCCTTTTACACTGGAACTTTGGAGAGTGAAGCTGTGTTTTTATGTTTTGTACCTTTATTTATGTGCCCCTACATTATGAAAGTGAGCAATTCTAGTACAAAAGTCTAAACATCATGCAGGTTTTTTAGCTTCCTCAGGACAGAACAGTGAATGATGACTTCTGGGAACCTTGTCTGAAAATAGTTATCAAGCCTTATCTGAAAATAAGTTTATAAATAATGAAATCAAAGATCCCAAAGGTATTTATATCCTGGTTTCCAAGGATGAAGTATAAGTCCCTAATAAAGAGAGAGAAGTGACAATGCCGGAACACTCCATTTTTGTTTTCCAGCCAGCACAGCAAGCAAGCACATGTGGCCATGTGGATTGTGTTTAGGACTCCAAAGAAGCCTCTTTTTGAACCACTTCTGTGGTAAATATATGTGATTAATTTCCACATCAAGTATTTTAATTGCAAGGGAAGGAACAGGATGCAGAATGGTAATATCTAAATGAACATGCACAGGTTTTTGAGGAATCCCTGATATGTGATGATTGTGATGGCTTAAAACAATCTCAGCACTGCCATGGTCCTAACACGGTGAAGCATAAAAATGCACATCTGCTTCACTCATTTTTTTTCAACTTTATTGTGGTTTCTTTACTTTTTGTTTTGTTTGCTTGCAATATAATGATTTTAATTTTCTTATGTGGCTTTTCATAATTTTTTTAAATACTTGTTTATTAAATCGATATTATTGTCCTTGAATTTATTGTAAAAAGACACATGTACATGGATAATATGAATGTGTATTTTCCACCATCCAAGACTTTCAATTTTGAAATGAGTTGACATATTATTTATAGTCCTCAAAGAATGTTTTCAAAAATCATGTCTTCCAAGAGGAAGCCTGAAAACTGCATATACTTCCTATTTATATTATTTTTCAACAACCATTTTTTCTGTTGGAATTGGGTTGATGAGGAAACAATATCATTAGCTCTCTTGTGCAAAACTTTGCCAGAAGTGAAGCTTCCTTCTTAGTTCGTATTCCACCGCTTCTCCAAATAGTCACTGCATATGGTTAGAGAACAAGAAATAGATTCCTCTGAAGTGTAAGAATATTTCAAATCTAGTTAAAAAAAAAAAAAAATCCCATCTGCTTGGAGCTTCCGCTAGAGCCCAATTCTCATCAAATTACCTCATTATGTCTATGTTGAACATCAGTAAAACTCTATGACTACTTACACAGCTGCTGGGAATCACTGACCACGCTGCACAGTACAATTGGGTTTTGCAGTGTAATAGCACTGAAAATTCAATGTAGCTAAACTCTCACTAACGAATTCAGTCTCTGACGCCAAAACAACAGGAGGACACAAACTAAGGTCAATTTACTAAAAATCCACAGAAGTTGCTGTCACTACCACGCCATCAGTCCATTTCTCTTTCTATTTAAAAGGGGTTTTACTTTTCAGCCTTAGGAGATGTCTTCTTGGGTTTTTGTAGTGCCTTGGGCTTTGGTGATTAAGGAAACAATAATCTTGTAAAGTGCTGGAGATAAGGAAGATATTTAAATAGTGGTTTCCTTCTTTGTTTACCTCTGCAAAAAGCTGGGGGACCAAACACCTGAGGGAAACATTTTGCAAGCTTTTCAAATTTACAGAGTAAATGAAACAGAGTTGCCGTGAATGTTATCACTGAGTTTTGTATTCATGCTTGATTCTTTACCAAATTAGCTTTTCTGTGAGTAAATATATCTTTTTCAGTTGCACTCCTCAGTCTATGTCCTGAAAGTAACAAAACTGATGAAGTATGTTCCAGATATGCAAACCAATTAGCCTACATAGCTACAACAAAATCTCAAGAAAAATAAGCGGTGTTCAGTTTAAAAAAATCAGATATTGAATCCAGGTTATATAATTTTCTTTGCAACATTGTGTGTCAACGAAAATCTTACATTATTTTATGAACAGATACAATATTAATCTTGTATGCTGCAGTGGAAATTCATAGAGAGCTGAAAACATATTTAAAAACAAAACAATGCAATTAAAAGGAAACCAGCACTCTTACCCACACTATCTCTAATTTTTACTTTGCAATCTTTTCACGTCTGATTTATTTAGCAACTGAATTAAGATTTGAAGAAAAAAAACCATGCATTATTAAATCATTTAGTAGTATTAATAGTTTCATGGTATTTTTTTTAGAGTAATAATGACTACACAATCTTTGCATTGTGACAATATCATCAAAGTTTGAACAATTATATGTAGATTATATATATATATACATACATAGAAAAAGATAAAAGAAACATACTATATCAATAAGTAAGTATACTGATGTGTATTATATATATATTTGGGAGAAAAGAAGACAATAAAATGCAAAATTTAATCCATTATGGCTTTAGCTTTTGAAGATTCCCAAAACATTATGCACAGATCTTTTTGGCAATAGCACAAGCTTGGATTTTCCTTCCAAATTCTGCACAGAGCTTTTAACTGAAAATCTTCTGTTCCAAAAGAATGCAGGTTCTCTCTTCAATCTAAATATTTTGATAGGTTTGTTGTTAGTATGAATAACTCCTGCTACTTTTTAAATATTATGCTGTCGTTTGATATTTGTCCAATTTCAGTGTTAATTTTACAATTACAATATATTATGAAAAACATATGAAGGCTTTTTTTTTTTTTTTTAAATAAACAGTCATCATGGCATTCACATGATGCTACCTCCAAAGAACAAATAAATAATTTCATGCACAGTACTTTCATGACATGGGTCTTCCAACTTCATTGACTTTAGGACCCAAGGGGAGCCCAGGCACAATTGTCAATAGACCTCCTTGAAATAAAAACATCATTTTTCCTTCTGCCCATTGCAAGGAAGACTGAAACTGCCACTGATAATTAATCCACTGAGAGAAATCAATATTGCAACCGGTTGGAGATGAAACAACCCATAGCAAAATAAACTTTTTCCGTGACAGTGCAGCAGTTCTTCGAAGCATACTCTGTCTGTGGGCAGATGTGGAATCTTAATAAATGGTTGCAAAAACCTAGAAGGCAGCTGTATCAAACTGTTGCATTTTGTGCCATAAAATGCAGTTATTGTTCTTGTATGTGCTGACTTGTTTTTTAAGACATAGTAACGGCCTCCTATTTGTAAAGTCTGAAAATGTCATGAAAAAAAGAAGGCAGGACAGCTTGCAAACAGCCAACTGACTGTAAGAAAAAACAGTGTTGTATTGCATTCCACTTAAACCAGTTCTTGAACTAGACTTCAGGATGTTAGATTTTGGCATGAAACTCTAGATTTTGACTGAATTGGTCAACATTCACAGATATATATTCTTTTCAACTCCCAGGTGAGGACCCAAACATTTCTTGTAGAAAAAAATTTCGGTATGGATTAGAATTTTAAAGAATGAAGAATAATTTTTTAATATAGACCCTTGATTGAAGATAAAACACTTAGATAAAATCAATGAAAATAATAACGAGTTCTGTTCCACTACACGTGGAAATCAAGCCTATAGCTGCTCTGGGAGTGGCATTTAGCAGGAAATATCATGGCAGTCAATGACAGAGTTCACTGATGCTGTCTCCTAGGAGCCCTTCTTTAGGGCCAAATGGCTAACATTTGATCCCGTGGTGGCTTTTGAACACAGAATGATTGATCTACGTTCACTTGTACAAAAGGCTGTTGCATTTTATCCCCTGGATGAACCTAACAGGTTGATTTAGCTGATGCATAGCTTCCAGAAAGGCAGCCAGAGTGGGGTTGCCTACTGTTTCCTTTGGCAGCTTTTATCAATGCTAAAAAGATATGCACCTTATTTCAATTCATAGATGTTGATTTGGGACATTTAGGATGTTCTAGCAATATTTCATTTCCTTTATCAGTCTCTCCCTCATCATAATGTCTGGTCTACATTGTTTGCTGTGACCATTTTTTCCACCTATACCTAGGGATTTGGATCCTTCTAACTGAATTACAACTGAATTTTGGCTGACTAAATAGGCATATACCTTCCCATTTTAGCAGCTCATTATATTGTTCCTTGTATTTTTCACAATTTGAAAATATTTTGAAGATATAACAAATTAGAATTCATCCATTTTTCCTCTCTGAAACACTTTTGTTTTGTTTGTTTTCATTTTGGTGGTTGGCTGGTTTTTTGTTTAGTTTTTTTGTTCTGCTTGGAATTTTTTTGTGTTTTTCTCTTTTTTTTTGACCACCATTTACTGCTGGCTGGGTTATTTTACTTTTCTGTAGTGAACCTAAAGAGGTCTTTGATATCCAAGGAACCATCCTCTTCCATCTCGATGATTATGTTGACATAAAGAATTTTGAAACAGAATTACCACCCACTGTTTGTAAATTCTTTTATGTAGAAATAGATTGGTTTCGTTTCCAAAAATTCAACCAACATTTTGTTAGACTTGATACGTCTTCACACCTACACATACCCAAACCTGCAGCATGCAAACATGCAAACACATACATCTATGTTGCAATTTTATTTAAGTCTATCAAACTGATACTTCCAGTAACCTCTGAAAGGCTCATCCTAAATCTTTCCTGCCTGCCCAAGGCAGCCACACCCTCAGGACAACCAGTTCCATATCTCCTCTCAGCAGCAGAGGGAAACCTGTCTCCACACTGCAGCAGGTTCTAAGAAAATAAGAAAGGAGTAAAAAATGAATGGTGAAAAAAAAGAATCATTTGCTTAATTTTGAAAATAAGGCAGGAATATTGCAAAAAAGGGGCTTGGGTTTTTTTTTTCCCTGAGAGTGAACAAGTAATATAGCTTCACTTTCCAATAAGAGCTGTGTTATGAGTAGTGTCCAGCCAGCATTAGAGGCCATTATTTTCCATTGTAAGCCATTTGGAGGTTAGAGTTATCCTTTTTCTTTATACATTTTTTGTCATAGGGTACTTCATTGTCTTATCAGCTCAGGGAGAGATTTTTCTTCAGTCAGTAGCAAGCCAGAAGAGTCCTTACAACTAGCTTGCAGCAGGCTGGAAGACAAAAGATCACTGATAAAGGCTAGTCTGCTTTGGTTTTCATTGAAGCTTCAAAATTCCATTCTGATATGGGCTAAAACTGATTTTTCAGTTTCCCCTCTGCCTCTGGTTGTAAGAGTTTACGCCATTAGCCCCAAAGTAGTTGCTGTCAGAAGAACAAGCTCAAGTGCATCACAGGAGATACTTGAAACATCTGATGATGTGTGTGTGTATGTNAAAACTGATTTTTCAGTTTCCCCTCTGCCTCTGGTTGTAAGAGTTTACGCCATTAGCCCCAAAGTAGTTGCTGTCAGAAGAACAAGCTCAAGTGCATCACAGGAGATACTTGAAACATCTGATGACGTGTGTGTGTATGTGTGTGTGTGTGTGTGTGTATTTATGTGTACGTGTATATTTTGGTGTATAATCCTGTGCTCTGGCATCTGACGGTACAGATTTTTAAATCGTTTTCACAAAACCTCTGTGAGTCAGATATTTTTCTATACAGTTTTTACAGGAAGAAACCTAAATGCAGCAAAGCAGGGAAGTCACCTTCAAGCAGAGCTCTGAGTCTTGTGATTCCCACCCCCCTTCTATTAAAAGCAACATTTTAGTAATGGCAAGGCAAACAGGAATGTTCCTCATAAGAGAATTTTCTAGTGTTATGTTGTCCTAGTGTTGCTCTAGTGTTGTGTTTTTTCATCTCCCCTGTCCTTTGGAGAAACTGCAGTTTGGAGTTAGGTTTTATAGAAGCCCACAGCACTCATGGAAACAGAGTAATGATGTTCCTTATCTGTAGATAGCCTGAGTCTGAGCACAATCCATTACTTGAGCTGCAGCTCCTCTGCTTGGGGAAGGCTAGCAGAAAAGATATTACCAACCTCACAGCAAACATCTCTGTTCATTAGAACCGAGTTTCAGAAATCAGGTTTGTGATTCCTCCCCTCGGTCTCAGGTAGAGGGGAGCTTTCCCCAAAGGGGACACTAGATTGAAACTGGTGTGGACTCTCACACCAGGAGAGTTTATGCTCCTTTCTGACCACATGTTACCCTTCTCTTGATCCTGCTGCCCCACACCACTCAATTGCTCTGGCCACATATTTACCACTTGTCAGCTTTCCTGGTTCCAGGTATCATTTCCTTGATAAATATTCATTATGTCCCATGATTTTTGTTCTCCATCTTACAAGCACAGTATAAAAAGACTTTTTCCTTGCAGATGCTACAGTAGCTTTTTAGTTCACTAGTCCCTCTAGAAGAGAATATTTGTCTGCAGAATTGGCCCTATGGGTGGTCAAACTAGGCATTTGCCTGAAGAGCCAAATTTTGGAGGAAAGGGGTGGCTCACAGAAGCTAGTGCATGCTGAGTACTTGCTGTCAGTGTTTCTTCTGTTCAAACGAATCACCACTGGGTGTTGTGACTAGAGGAGGGGTTGAGACTTACAGGTTTTGAGAGCTGGCTAAAACATTTTGAGCTCATCTTCCCCCTCTAGGATACAGAAAGCCTGACTTGACCCTTAGGCCACATGCTGTTGAAGGAAGCACACGGTGCCAGGCAGTTTCAGACAGCCTAGGCAAAGGCTGTAGCCATACAGCTATGGGACAAGTAGGAAAGGGAGAAGAATCCAGCCTCTAAACCACAGGGTAGGCCCCATTTATCTGACAGGGAAGCACAGGCAAATGTGGCACCTTGTTCAGCACTGGTGCTGAGAAGCTGCAGCGGGATGCCCAGGTGGGATGCCCTCACCTCTCTGAGCACAGCACGATCTGTCTTGTTTCTGGGCTGAAGTATGTCTGCTAACCCACCACATTCCCAACTCCATGTGTTGACCTGAGGAGGTTTGATGAGAAGAACTGATTTCAAGAATAGATGGCCTGTGTGGCTGATTTATTTCTGCTGAAGCAGACTACCAGATCCTCTGAAGTCGTCTCAATTACCTCTATGTAAAGGCTGTTATTCTTCTCCTACAAGTAGTAGTCATGTTTGAGTGGCCCGATTTGTGCAGATTTGGCCTGCCTTGTCCACTTAAAAGACTATTAATCACCACTCCAGTTTATAAATCAAGGAGGCCGAGTTGCTGAGAGCAATTGAGAGGCTGAGGCTCCGCAGAAGCACTTAGCCAATTCCCAGACCCAGGCTTAGCATTTCTTTCTCCCCGCCTTTAGTCGTCAGACAATTCATCATCCTTCTCCCATTGAGGCAGAATGAGGCTGACAGAAGAATGCCTGAAAGCTAATCAATATGATCAACTTCAGGGGGAGAGCACATCAAAATTTTGTTTGGCTTCTACGTGTTTAAATAAACACGACCTATTTTCTTTAAGATTTGGTAGTTTGAATTTATAGAAGACAAAACCAAAAGACAAAGCGCAAACTGAAAAAAAAAAGATGCAGCAATAGGGGAAAAGCATACCACAGACAGCCTTTTGCAGTAGCTATCTATGACGAATAAAATGTCAGGCAAGGAATAGGACTATTATGATTGCGGATTATCAGTTTTGGGTACTACAGTCACACAAGATCGCTTTTCTTTTACGGCAGTGTCAAGTGCAATTGGCAGGCCAGAAGTCACAAGGAGGTCTGCTCCTACTAAATAAACATCAGCCTGTTCTGTGCTTGCATGTGGACTAATGAGGTTACGATAGAAAATGGATCTGCTCTGTAATAAGGCAGAGTGAGGGAACTTGAACAGGAGGTTTATTTTCCTATTCTGTGATAAGTTGCTTTTACATATTTCGAGCACAGCCTTTTTTTGGAAAGAGAGAAAACATAAATTGTTCATTGTACAGAGGAAAGCATGAGTGACAACTGTAAGTGGAATAGACAGTTTCCATTACCCCCTCACACTTGCTGCAGAATAATTTGCAAAGGCTGGGTAAATTGTGTTTTAAGAAGTGTAATGACGTGTAATAATTTCCTGTCAGCATGTCAGTTACAAGCAGAGTGAGTTTGATAATTTTGGGATAGGAGATAGAAAGAATTGAGGATGAGGGGGAGGGAAGACAGAGAGAAGAAATGGGAAGGTCTTTTAGGATCGCTGGCTTCAGAAACTAATGAAAGCATAATTGTAAAGAAAAAAAAAAAAAACAGGTGGAGTGCTAGATAAAAGCAAGAGCTGTGCAGCAACCCGCCCAGATACTAATTCCCATTTGCTTTCCCATTAATCTTGCATAAAGATTCCAGGTCACAGGTCCAGCTACAGGGAGTATTAAGCAATTTAGGAGGATGGGAAATGGCTCAGAAATCAGAAAATGGATGATCAGAAAAATTTCCTTTTCTTGTCCTGCAGAAGGTGTCTGTAGCATAATGTGGAAAAAATGTTTCTGCTCTCAGTCTCTTTGAGAAAGGGAAAAAAACCCCAAACAAATATGGAAAGAAGAAAGAAAAAAGAAAAAAATAAAAACCAAACAAAACTGTTGGGATGTATTTCACTGCCTTCTCGTCTTTGAGAATGCACAGTGTGGTAGAGATCAGTAAATGCCACAGCTTATAGATCAACCTAAGATGAATGAGCCAGTTATTTTCACACTGTTTCACTCCTTCTTCTCATTTTTATCTTAAAGACAATATTGTCTGAGATTTATTATTTATTAATTTTGTTATTTTATCATGCTGGCATTTCTGTCAGGAGCATAATATTAACTTTAATCCAGCCATGGCTGAATCAAATTTCCATTCTCCATTATACATATATGCACCTAGAGTTAGTCTGCTGACCTTATGACACTTATGGCTGATTTGCATTGTTGCAAAAGTAAAGGAAATTTGACCCTCAACATGCAAATCTTATATTATCCAGCCCACCTCCTGATAGACCATGATTTCCCTTTTTCAGTACATATGGTTCTCCAGAATCATTTCTTAAAATTAAACGGGACTGTTTCTACCATTTCTTCATTTTTGGTGGTCGATTGGGTATAAAATAGACATTTTTTTAGAGAAGCTACTTTAGTATTGAATATAACAACTGACAGCACTTTCCTAACAATCTATTTCTCTTCTTATTGCTATCTTAATGGTGATCTTGAACAACTTCCACTATTCACTGAAATTTAAGCTTTTAGAAGATAAAGTATTTTCAGCCTTAAATGTGCCTTATAAAAAAGTCTTCTTTATATTAAATGTTGAATTCACTGGTTAAAATAGAACATTTACCCCTGGATATGCAGCAAGGTAAGTGAATCTTTTGTTTTTAGTCATTCCACTTTGTAAAACTGATATTAAAATGCTCTGGGCTTGGTAGTTTTGGTTTGGGTGGTTTGGTTTTTTCCTCTATAAAATATAGGCTTTTGCCTCCAAATAGGTTTGAATGGAAACTTCACATCCGTTTCTGGTTTTTCCTTTTCTAATGTTTAAGAAGATGCAGAGGTAGTCACATCTTGGGACTGACCATGGAACCACTCAGCACATTGCTGCACGCTGACTTCAAGAAAGAACCTGACAAATCTTAATTGTGTGACAGTTCATTTGTCGCCACTAATTTTGAAACAGATTGCATTGGAATAGTTAGGTTATGAGTGCAAACACATGCCAGACAGCTGGAAGAGTGTGATAAGTCTTGTCTTCAAGGTGTGCCTCTGAAGTAGTTTCTTCAGACTGTGGCTTTCCTTTCCCTTCCTTACACTCAACAAGTGTCATCTTAAAAAAAAAAAAAAAAAAAAAAAAAAAAAAAAACAAAACAAACAAAAAACATATGAGAGAAAATTGTTTTAAATAAAGTTAAGAACAACATAGACAGAAAATAATTATCATTGTCATTATGTAACACATCATACCAGATGAAAACATATTACAAATGTGACAGCGCAAGTAATAGCTCTAAAGAGGTAGTTTCAATGAAGAACAGCTTTTACGAGTGTATTTCTGTGAGGATCTTCAAGAATCATCATTTCAAGTCCAATCCTACAGAATTCTATCAACAACCATTTGGTTATTCTACCCAAGTTTCCTTTAAAATGTCACAATGTGAAGCTCTATGAACTGTTGCTAGGCATAAGTCATGGAAGTCAAACCTCCAGAGGGAGACACCATATTCTACTAGGAACAACTCCAAGAAACATTTTGGGATCTGGGCTGAGAAGCAACAAAACATAGACTACCAATAAAATGTAATGGCAAAGAGCACATAAATGGGGAGAGGGGTGAGGGGCTGCATGTGTGCCCAAACAGGGGACACCTAAAGGAGCCAGGGATCTGTTTTGCTTCTGTGAAGAGCTTCACCAAAGTGGTGCTGAACCATTGTAAATAGGCTTCTTTTCCCTCCTCTTGGAAGGATGTTGACAATATTGTGAGGTTACAGAAAGTAACAATAGAAATTATCCATATGCTGTGTAATCAGCCATGTGGTAAAACATTAAAGAAAATCAAGTGGTTTGGCTTATCAGAAGAAAGACAAAAAAATAAAAGATGAAGGTGGCTTAATAACAGTTGTATAAGTACTGTGCACTGAAGTGGCTTCTCATCTACTAAAGAAAAAATAAAAAGCATCAACATCCATAAGATAAAGAAGACAGATAAATTCACATTTAGTACTAAGTTATGCTTTTACAGCGACACTAACTACCAAGGGAAGTGGTGGGTTCTCCACAACTTAATATATCCAAAGCATGGTCTGGAAGTCTGCCTGGAAGATATGCTTTCATCAAACATAAATCACTGAGCTCAGGAAATAAATCTATATGATCTAATGGTTTTTTCCTAGCCCTTAGATCCCATGTATTTATAAAATATGGTATAGATTAAAATTTAACTAATAGCTTTGAGACTTTCTTTGGTTTCTGTTAAATTATTGTCTGTTTTTAAATACTTAGTGGGTATCGTGGCCTGTCTCTGTTTTCCCTAAGAGGCTGGGGTCAATTCTGAAGTATTTCTCTTAACTTTAGAGAATAATTTTAAAGGCAGCTAAAGCCATACTATGCACAGATGGTCATACTGGACTGAAGAGCAGTCCAGGAAAAAAAAAAAAAGTATGTTTTATATTAGGATATCTCCCTAAGCTGCACAAAAAAGAGTTTGAAGAAAGGGTATGTGTTTTGAAGTTTATGTTCTTTCACAGGTTACAGAATTAATTTCAAACGAGAGCAAAAAAAGCTCCAAAGGTTTTTATTTCCTGCTCTTCTTTACCTAGAACTTGTTGAAAAATAATTCTTCAAGAGCCTTTTTTTTTTTATTTTACAAAGAGCTAGCAATGGACCTCCCTTCAATCAATATGGAGATAAACAAACAAACCAATATTTAAATGCCTGAAGTTTCCGCTGCTGTAATACATAAGTATGAATTAAAAGGTTTGGAAAATTGCACCTTCATGTCTCCAAAGTGACTATAATTTTCAATTAGGACAACAATATATTATAATAATTTATTAAATATTCTTAAAGGAAAACTAAGTATAAATGTGATTCCTGAAAAATCATTATTTCAATCTAAGAGATCTAAAAGAATCAAAATACAAATACAAATCACAGACAAGTGGAGGAATTAGCAAGTTATTAGTATTTTCTGTAATTCCTCAATTTCCCTCCTTTTAATATCACTATTGTTATTGCAGTGGTTCTCATTAAGTTTGTGACTATAATTAGAATTTTCCCTGTGACAGGCATTCTTCAGATAGAAAGAAAGGTGTAGATTGTATTTGGAAGTGCATATTAATGATCATTATGTTTCATATTGTTTCCATTTTTAAGAATATCTAAACAATGAAACTTTAAAATGTTTTCACTTCAATGTGGTGGAAGTAATCACTGTTTGCAAAAGAGAGATCAAACACAAACTAGGCTTACAAATCTTTCTTTGCCATAAAGATCAATTCTGCCACACATGGAAATGAGGAGCATGCATTCTTGACAGACACGCTGATCCTTGCCATTGTTATGGCGTGAGCTCGGACACATGGTGTGCACTGCTCTGTGAATTGCCCTGGACTGACAGGAAACCGAGCAGATGCTCGTCAGGACTGTTACAGATACTTTCAGCCTCTCTTGGTGGCTTGAGGCATGACCATATTCCAAGCCAGGGTCTTTCCCATCCCAAAGAGGTTTTGAGTGAGGGAGGTTAAACTCACTGAAGGAACTGCATTGTCCCAGAGACATGGGTTGACCAGCAGTGGAATTGGAGCTTTAGAATTCCAAATCCTCTGTTTTGAGAATTTATACCTTTTTCTCCAGCACCAGTATAATATCTTCCATAACTACAGCAATCTGAAAATTGTCATTCTTTTGATGAAAATCAACTCGGACAGTCTGTCAGAAATATGGAGTGGCTGAGGTCTGCTCTATGTCTCTAAAGGTACTTTGCTCCTGTACAGTCCTCAGTACTGTATTTCTCCATGTCATGTGGACCTTTACTCACCTGAGAGGATTCACATGGCCCTTGCATCAACCTTGCACTGTTGAAAATGGTGGCATCTTGACTACACCAGTAGCTCTCCTACTGATTTTGCATGACCCATTCTGTTTATATCTCAGAGTCTGATGAAGGGAATAGATCTATTTCTTCTTTCTTCAGAATATACTGTCCTCCAAAAAGTCAGGATTCCAGTTCTTGTCATAAGGAACACAAAATGCTCTCTATACCCTGAATCATGTAGCCATTTCAAACAGTTGAGGACCACAGTTTCTTTATAACAAGGTCCAAAACTCCTGCACAGTCAAGGTGAAAGGTTAATTCAGGTGGCCAAGTGAATCACACAGGACAGACCTCTGAGACAGATACACTTGACCTTGGATAGGAGAGTTAGTGAAGCCTGCTGAGCCATGACCATTCTGCACAAGAGGAATGACTAGCTGTATCACATCATCACACTCAGAGTTGGAAGGGAACTCTAGAGATGATTTCATCCCAGCCCTCTGCCAAAGCAGGTTCAACCTAGAGCAGCTTGCACAGGATCACATCCAGGCACATTTTGAATATTTCCAGAGATAGAGACTCAGCAACCTTTATGGGCAGCCCCACATTCTTCTGCCATGCCTTTGAGCAGCCTGATAATCTAGATAAATCTTCAGTTAAACAAGAACCAAATGTTACAAACTAAAATGCAAACAATTTTGGCCATACCAGTCTAATGGAGGTCATTTCCATGTGCAGTGCATTTCCATTCCACATGCTTTAACTAAAAACCCCCTTGCAGTAAACTATGGGAAGGCAGTAGAGCTAGAACCAAGCTCTGCTCCCTAGAGGTGCCAGTGACAACAAGGAGTGTGACAGTGACACTTTAACAGCATTAACTTTGCACGGTACTCCCCGCATCCTTGCCAGCTTCTTGACAGAACTCTACCCCAACACCAGAATGTGCAGCCATGGGCAGTAGGTTAGACTCACTGCTGGATAAGTCCAAATACAAAGAGAAATGTGAAAATGCTTTTAGCCTCCTCTGCTGTGCAGTTGCTGCACACTATGCTGTTATGTGGGATTTTCTGACTGCGTGCCAGCATGGTGTGGCAGTAGGACTGCTTTGACCATTGCAGGATGTCTCAGCTGATGTGCAACCGCTTGCACCCAAGTTCCCCCCTCTGAATTGCAAATTCAGAAACTGCTGGTCTCATTTGATAGTACACAAGGCCAGTTCTGTTTAGGCTGCCCACAGCTGCATTATTTCTGTTTTATAGACACTGTGTAAAGCTAGATTTTTATTCAGAGACTATGCAAAAAGTATGATGAAGTCCTGAGCTGCAGGCACTCTGGCCATGTTACAAGTATAGAAATGGTTTCTAAATGCAGTTAAAATTATGAAAGCTCTATTATTTATGATGACACTGATTACCTTCCCCCATACCTCACTGACAAATTCAGCCACTGCTTTTAGATGAGATATCATACTTTGTCCACAGACAGCCCTAGAGGTAGGAATTAATTATTAAATACTGGTTGATGATAATTACATGATAACTTTATTGACCAAAATCGGAAAGGAATGTGTGATGTGTTCTAAGTCTTCTCTATAAAATGAATCCTCTGAGAAAAGAGAATGTCTATTCTGAAACAAAAAATTAGCTCTTATATAAACCATCTTTAGAAATCCCTTTGTCAAAAACACTAGCATCATGCTCTTAAAGCATACAATGGGAGAACACATTTTAATCCAAATGTTTTACTTGTCAGCATTAAATGAAATCTAGACAATAAAGCAGAACAGTAATTCAAATTCAGTACTTAGGATCACATACAAACTGTATGTCCCTGCAAAAAATTATATTCAAATTTAGTTTTGTACATTCTTGTGTCTTTCAATACTCACTTTTTCAGATAGGACGTGATTTAAGAGTCTTCAAACTGAATGGTCTTAAATGAACCTTACAAAAATCAGATAAATTTACAAATAAAAGAAAATAAAATCAAGCTTCTTCATTACTTTACATTACATTATTATTCCTTACAATTGTAGTCAGTAAAAATTTTAATGTTACTGATTGGTTTTCTGTAATTTTAGAAGAGAAAGTGTCTCATTAATTACAGGTACTACTTTTCTGATTCTTTTTAGATATCATTACAATAATAGAACTTCCAACTACAAGGGGCGATGCAAAGAGAATTTAGGTGAAAAATAACAGGTTTGATAGCTGCATATTGCCAATTTCAGGATGTTTTAATTTCTATCTAGGGACCACTACTTGCACTTAACAGTATTTTACATATATACAGAACTAAATTAAGAGACAGAAAGTATGACAAAAATTAAAATCCACAAATGTAGAATATTGTTTGTGACAGAAAAATGAGAAATGAATTTTAACAAGCATATCAGAAATCAGACTTATAACAGAAAAATGAGGTGTCTCAGAACCCCAGCAAAATGCTGCCCTAGCATTTGAACAAAGCTTTAATCTTAACATCATCCAAGGCAGTAAATTCTCCCAAAGCATGGGCCTAGAGACTGAAATTAGAATCAGATGGATCTGCAACTTTATGAAGTTAGATGCAAGTGACAATTAAAAGTAGCATTGAGCAGTCTAGTCTGGTGCTTTCTCAAACCTTGGCAGTCAGTGTGGCTCAATCCTTGTTCAACTGCAGATCCCAACCATCCTCACTGCAAAACTCTTGCTCTGTGCCCGATTTGAGCTGAGCACAAGACAACCATTTCCCCCCAAGAGGAAACTCTGACAAGTTGAGAGGACGATTCGCAGTGGGATGCATGCCTTACTGATAGTCTTAGGACACACAGTGCCATTCATGATACCTACTGAATCAACACAAACTGGTTTCAACTGGGGACAAGGGCCTGGTTCTGGCAGAAAATCAAGGACTCATGCACACAGCATAGTACAGCACTGCATCCCTCTTACATCCTGAAGGACCAGCTTCCCCAAGACGGTGACATCTATGCACACTTGCATAGCTTTTCTGCTATGGCCTACTCAAACACATGCAGCAGAGTCGGGGGTGGCAGAAATGGCAAGCTATTGGTGAACTCAGAAGTTTTGTCTCAAACAAGGCTGCCAACATGTTCCCCCCATGGTTTCCCACTTGAACCCTCTCCACGTGGTCATATGCTAGGTATGAAGCAGGGCACACTAGACAGATTTGTGGGTGAGTAAATGCAAGAGCATAGGGGATAGGCACTGAGGAGGGCCATGAGGACAACTGATACACCCTGAGGATATAACCAGTCTACCTTTATCTACTATTTGCCTTGAACATGCAACATGCACAGCATCCCCATCCAGCTGGTCTAGAAGTCAGAAGTTAGCCCTGACATGGGTCACATGATTGTATAGCAATATCTTCGTCTTAATTTTGGATTGATAGCCCCAAGCACAAGTGTAAGGAACTCAGTACCTCCTTCACTACCTGCTCTTTCAGAAGACACAAGAAAAATCATATGCCTTAACATGAGAGATATTGGAAGAAGGTTGTAGGGGAGGCAGAATAAGAACTGTCTATTTTTATTCTGGAAGTGGGCCATCCATCCATTTCTCAGGAAAGTAATGCTTACTACAAGTGTAATCACTGTAACTGAATCATTATGTTGTCTGGATTTTTTCTTTTCTCTTCTGCCTTGTTCAATACTCTGCCCTTGACAGTATATCTTTCCAAAGTCTGTTTCACTGAATAGTCTTTAGACAGTTCTGGTACTTTTTAAATACCAGATTGAACGTCAAGTCAGATAACAGATAGAAAT
The DNA here is from genome assembly GCA_013397295.1 of Polioptila caerulea. Lineage (NCBI taxonomy): Eukaryota > Metazoa > Chordata > Aves > Passeriformes > Certhiidae > Polioptila > Polioptila caerulea. Next base: position 176,690 of record VYXF01006673.1, on the reverse strand, counting down.
CATATATAATGGCAAGAGAACAGAATTAGTGGAAGCTTTATAACAAAAACGGTATTTAGAAGAGAAATGATTAATCAGTATTGGTTGGAATCTCCTGTAATGATGAATAATTCAATATATAACTCGTAAGAGTATCACTAGCCTGTATCCCGATACATTTGGTTCATCTGTGAAAATCACTATGTAAATAGAAAGAGCACAGAGGCACTCCAAGGCCTCTGTAACAATTCTTTATTTAAATGATGGAATTAACATCAGCCTGAGGCTTTCCTGTGAATTTCTGATGCAAAGCTGCAATTTGCATATCTGTGAGTGTGTATGATATAGATTATCACTTATAAATAAAGATCTGCAGAGCTCTCTGAATTTTTCTTGTACAGGTCTATAAGTAACAATGTACTGACTATTTTGGATTTCTCTCCTCCAAAGAAGCATTAACTTCCAAGCGTAGAAGAGTAATTTAAATTAGTGGTGTGTAATATAAGGGTGGGCAGAGCAGTTGTTCTGTAGCGCTTCTGTGCAGGAGCAGCAACAGCTCAATCCAAACTGAGAGTTTGGCCTCAAACATCTCCCTTCCCTGATTTCCCCTAGCCCTGAAACTACCTGTTAGTACCCTGTGGGGTGAGGTGGAGGACGGCTGTGCCTGTGGTGTTGCCTCCCTGAAACTCAAAGCAACAGCAAGCAGTAACCTGGCAAAGTTCAGATGTACATGTGGAACCATCCAGAAAAGCCTGTGAACAAGCCCACGAGTAGCATCCCATCCCTCCCAGTGACTGACAGGAAATGTCACCATCACCTGCACTCTGCCTGAGGCGAGGGCAGAAGAGAGCCATCACAGTCAAGTTAGCAGCTCCACCTCTGACAGGGGAATCCCTAAAGACAGGGGCTAGGGGTCCTTTTACTCCTTTGGCACCATCTGACTAATGTAATGGGACAAAGCAGAAAACAGCTGCAGAGTAGAGGCTTATAATCTTTGACCATGCACTAGCAGCTGTCTAATTTTTTGGCTGGTGTGGTAACATTACACTAGTGAAAAATTAACACTAAGGTGGAAGATAGGGCTCTCCCAATATGTGGGAGACTGTCTTGATCCTTAATCCACTCCCACCTAGGATTTGAACTGCTGGTAACATCTGCATCCCCCCTAGTAATCCATCCAGCCATCCACGTTCCCCTTTGTTTATGTGGTGCCTCACTCTGCTCATCTAATCCTGCACTGATAATGGGAATCATTATACAAATGAGAGGATATAGCACAGATGACAACATAATCTATCATTTCTTCCTATTACTGCAATGTTGTATGATATTCATGCAGGCAGATCTGGAAAGACAACCTTGACATATAAAGAGACAGTACCACACTCACTTTGCCCTTCTTTGAAAAGAAACACAAAGAGTGTGTGACAATAGCAAAAATTGGGCTGCATTTTGGTGTCACTGTTCAAAAACTTGAATTTTTTGACTTGCTCATACACCATCCATTGGTCTATGAACTGCCACCAATTTAAATGAAATAACTTTTTTTTTCAGATATTAGAATTCTAGACTAACTGAAGGGATTTTCAATTGAAAAATTTTAACACCTGGAAGTGAATTTGGATTTTTTTATTAATGTTTTGCAGTTACATATTGAGGGATAATACTTAGGCTAATGAAACACAAACTTTTCAGAAAAGGATGCAGAAGTACAGTGTGTTTAAGACCTCACTTATGATATGGATGGACTAGTTTTATGCCAGCTAGATAAGGTGTTCACTGAGAAGCAACTTACTTGGAGAAGGTAGCTAATGATAAACCCTTTTTCCATAAAAATATATAGCAAGGATCCTCACAGAGGATAGTAAAAGGTACCAGGATCACATGGCATTCATAAAAGAGCCTTAAAGGAACTCGGGTATTATGTGAACTAGTACTGGTGGCACATAAACTATAACTTAAAGAAATTTGGAAGAATATCCTCACTTTTACGGGTGTGGTAGATAACTGTAAACAGGGTGCATTGGCAAATTGTGAAAACCTCCAATGAAACCTGCTGATAAAACCAGAGATGGGTTTGATGCAGCTTTAGTAGAAAGTCATGCCCCAAAGATCTGCTTGAAGCCATTGGAGGTATGAGCAAGTATATGAGTAAGCTTGAACAAAATGATTGATTTTCCCGGGGTCTCACCCAGGGTTCCTGACCAATGCCTTCTAAAGGAAGCAAACTCTTCTGGAATAAAAGGGAATATGAAGGGATATACAAAGATGGAAAATAAAGAGCATGAAGGAAAGGCGACCAGGGTGTGCCATGAGACTCTACACTGGCATCTATGCCCTGCACCATACTGCAAAAAAATGTTGAAAAGAAGGAAAATACTGTGATGACAAAGTTTGTGAGACAGAAAGTTATTTACAATAGTCAGAACCAACACTGTCTAAAGAAGTATGTCAGGGAACATGCAACTTAGTTACTGATCACAGGACAGAATGTCACTAGAGATGCAACGCCAACACAAGAAAAAGGAAGGCATGCGCAAAAAAAATTCTTGACTACACAGTTTTGGACTGTCTCTTATCTACTACCACTCACAAAGACAGTAGTTCACAGTTTACTGTTCTGTACCAGGCAAAAAAAGCAAAAACACTATTAAGAAGGAAAAACAGTGAACCAAAGTAAACTTATTATGCTACCATTTTTTTTTTGTTAGTTCATATCCTGAATACTCATGTGGCTCTGGCTGTCACATTTCACAAACTGACCTTACCCCAAAACACTCCAAAAAAACAAAAAAAAAAAAAAAGTAGAAAGAGGAAGAAATACAAAAGCATGTAGAATAAGGAAACACATTGAAACACATAGAAACAAGGAAACACATTGAAACTGGATTTTTGGCCTGAAAAATAACCTGCTGAAGAAGGATGAATGAAGATCTGTAAAATAATAAATATTCTTGACAAGGTAACTAGGTAACTATGGTTCATTTTTATTTCTGACAAAAGAACTAGGAATAAGAAAACAAATAATCAGTTTGAAAAACTGAAACAACAGAATATTGTTGTAATACAAAGAACAACTAAATACTGGAAGTTAATATAAGATGAATTTATTAAACCCAACAACTATAACACACAATTTTCTGGATGTGATACATGGATCATAAATGAGTTAAATCAGTAAATCATAGAAAATCATAGGTTAAGTAAAGGGGATTATCACTGTGTTTTTCTCCTCCTTAATACAAGGTCCATTTATTTTTTTTACTGCCCAAGAGGGGTTAGACAGAGGTTAGACTAGACCCAGACATCATGGACCACCAAAAATGACCAACACCTTATATTGGTAACCACATGACCCCCTTGCTCTTGCCTTGAACCTGGTGCTGAAGTCCCTGCTGAACTGCTCACAGGGCTGCTGTTATCCACAAAAACCTGTCAAAGTACATTGTAAAGGAAGTAGGGACTCATAGCAATTCCAATTGTACTTTTTTTTTTTTCTTCCAACAAAGGTTTTTGCACACTTTTTTGTGCGCTAGAAAAATAGAAGACCTAACTGCTTCAGTTCTTATCTGAATACTACAGTGCATTTTGAAATACTAAAAAAAAAGTTGCAAACACATTCAAACAAGTGTGAACATGGAAAGCAGTGTAGATTTGCACTAGTGAGTGAAGGGGTCCCATGTATTAGCACTACTCAAACACACAGCCTTGCAGTACCTCACCTGGACTGCCAGGGTTTGAATGCATCCATGAAGGATGGAGAGGCAGGAAGGAGTGCTGAAATGAGCAACAGATGAAAAACAAAACTTAAACGCTTAGTTGCAAGGCTTTGTTTCTTGATGAAGTTGCTGGGAGGTCAGCCAAAAGAAATGCAAGAAAAGAAACAAGCAGCAAGCCAGAGGAGGTTCATATTTGGTAGAGAGGGAATGTGTCAATACGAAGGTTTGGAGGTGATTATGCAGAAGCAGAAGTGTAAGTGAACTAGCTTATTTTGATGTGACAGCATTCTTGCCAGATTTAAAGTAATAAGTGAAGTGTTGCTAGAAGGTTTCTAATAAACAGTTTAAAAAGTCCCAAGTGCCTGAACAAAAGCTGTGTAACGAAGGGCATGAAGGAGATTCAAAGATGTTAAACAGGAAGGAAAACGTGCAACACTATATTTAGGAAAGGTAATGAGAAGGGGGAAGTAGAAGGATTATTTGAGCACAGCAGTTTTAGGTTTTAGTTTTCTAGGCCACAACTTTTGCCATCTATAGCAGTAAAGACAGACCAGAGCAGAACAGAGTAACTCCAGAGTCATCAAGAGAAATTAAAACAGATTAGAAAAATTTAAGAAGAGAAAAAAAAAGGAGGGATTACAGTTAGAAGAAATGATGGATTAGATTTACATTTTTTAAGCCTTATTTTTTATATTTTTTATTTATTTGAAGTTTTGGGTATTTCTATTAAGAGAAGGATGTTACTGAGGTAGCAAGAAGTTACTTTTGCCAAGGCTTGATGGTATTGCTAAAAGTTACCCGAACTAGGAAGCTGAAGAAAGTTAAGGTTATGAAAGCTGGAATAGCAGCTGCAAACATCCAAAATGTGAGGTAAAATCGCATAAAGACTGAACTCTATCAGGAGGTTCTAGAGGGCAGAGAGATATATAATTCTACACTACAGAACAGAAGTAGCCAGAGTACTAAATAACACAGCAAATAATGTGATTAATGAGGCAAATATTTTTGACAGGTTTAAGTTAGTAATTTAAACCTTGCAAAAGACTGCACCCAAGAAACAAATTTATTCGAAGTCATCCTTGTTTCATCTTCTAATTTTATGCAAGAACCAGAAATTATGCATTTGTATGCAAATATGCCCCATAAACTTTTTATTTTTTTTAATATATATTAACCAAGAGATAAAAAATGAATAGGTTTTTCTGTCTGAAGTTTGTGAAGCAGCTGTTTACAGTGCATTCTGAGGTTGAGAGAGGTTTCCTGGTATAAATCAAAGCCGATCACATGCTATGTGGTATTTCCACTGTGTCCTTGATTATCTAAGAGCACAGCAAGTAATCAAGAGTATCTTTCCAGCTCAGCAGAAGCTATTTCCACTGACTTTCTCTAAAAAGGAGGCTCCACTTCAGCTGAAGTATCTGCTGTAGCTGGAAAAATTGAAGGCTTTCTATTTTCCCCTAGGGGCTATGTGGCATGTGTCCATCAGTAGCCTAGCGCATTATTAGCTACAGAAGAATTTACCACTTATGGGAACCTGCTTTTCTTCTTCCTCTTCACTTACAAAATGCTGGGGTTTATATTACTGTTCACAGATTGAATTCACACCACCTTCGCCGCTCAAATCCCTCTGTAAACACGCTCTCCTGTCAAGTGCCCGTGGGCGCGGCTGCCGGCGCTGGAAGCCGCAGGTCCGCAAGGAGCTGGGAGGGGCCCGAGGAGGAGCCGCTCTTTGCTGGTGGAGGGATGCTCTGCTTCTGGTGCTTCCCCTGCCCAGGCAATGCTCTCTCAGCTCAAGCGGGATGAGGCACCTCCTTGCCACCACCCCACACTAGCTCCACAAAGGGCCCTCTTTCCCTAGTCCTGAGTCTCTCCTGAAGGACCAGACTGGTATAATTTGAAGTCCTTATCCTTCCTTCCCAGTCTTCCCATTCCAGTGTACCCAGAATACCTGTGCCTTTATCTCCCGTGGTATCTCCTCTGTTGAAAGTGAAAAAGGCATCCAGTGCCAGACTGCAAACATCCAGAATTAATTGTCCAACCTTCATTAAGCACACAACATCCAGCCTAGAAATGCCTAACCACTAGAAACACAAAGCAGTTGCAAAAGATTCCCAGGAATCTGTTCCTATGCCTTGATTTTCCAACACCCAGGAGTGCTAACTCTCCAGTCATACTGAATTTCATCTCATAGTTTTCCCCAGGCATTGAGAAAGACATGTATTAGAAAATTTCAGTTTATACACACCATCAGAAATACAGTTATTAGAAGTTTTGCATAGATCAATTTATCATTTCAGGAAGAAGCATTACATGGGATAGTACCTCCCAAAACTTAAAAAAAAGCAAAGAAAAAAAAGAAACAAATTAAATTTTCCCATGAAAGCTACTTAATATAAAGAGTGCCATCTGCTGGCACTGTTGAAGTGAGGCGTTGTTCGTAGGCATCGAGGTTCAACAAAGTTTTACTGCGCCCTGGTAGGGGCACATTTCGACTCTAAGCTGTTTCACACTCTCCGTTTTATTTATTCATGGTATTGCCTTCATGGAATAAAAGGGCAGTCAAGCACAGTGGTGTAGACAGCTCTTGTGTGAACATGGGGGAGAAAAGCATCGTCTATTAATTCACATTTTTATATTCAAAGTGTGTCTTTGTTGTTTGGGGATTTCTGCATCTATTTTGCTTTCTTTATCATTAACAGAGTTTTGAAACAATCATTTTGGAGAACATGAAAATTAAAAATATAAGAGGTTTTCTAAAACACTGTGGTGAGACTTTTAAAGAACCTACTTCACTTTGTGCCGAATGTATTTGTACAAATATCAAACAGCTTCAAAAACCCAACTTGCAGGTCTCAGGTTGGGAAGCATATTATTGATAAAATACTAGTGTATACTTGCTTGATCACATGAATTTTCTACAAAAGCATGTGGATGAAGCCTCCTAAAATGCTACATAAATACCTTTTAGAAGCAACCTCCTCCATAACCAAGATAAAACAATGTTGCCTGCAATGAGATGTTCCCTGCGTCCCGGGTCCTGAGCTATGCCAACAACGAGCTGAATAGTGAGAATAACTAGAGCGGATGAGGATGAAGGGAAAAGGGAGATAATGTACTGCCTTGCAAAACACTCTTTTGTCTAAAACCAAAGTTAAAGTAACGTTCCCCTTTGCTAGTTCAATGGCTTCTTAGTAAAGAAGTCCATTTCGCTTTTGAGTGTCTGCATTATTTTTAACATTTACACTTCATGCTGCCCTGGTGAAATAAAAAAAAAAAAAAAAAAATCCTAGAAGGACTACATCCTCTGTGGAGATAATAGACATTTTTATTATTGTGAGACACTGGACTTCAGTTTCTGATTTTCCAGCATATTCACAGCACAAAGCACTTTATTGTCTTCCCTAAAATATTTCCATTCAGATTGCAACTCACTCCCACTCCCTTGTCTAACTTCTTTAGAGGCCATTACGTGACAAAGTGTACCAGACCAGTTCCTGAATAGTTAAGCTCCTTCCATCTCTCGTACTGATAACAGCTATTCCATTTTGCTTTTCTTATGTTTTTTCACATCTGACTCTCTGTTTGACTTCCTCCACTTTGTTGTGCAGTTCCTATGAATTATTGAGGCAGTTTCCAGTTAAATCTCTCTATCCAAATTATGCACTCCTATTTTTAACTACTCACTTTGCTATTATCCTCATAGCATTTGCTTCCTCTCTACTGTCCATTCTCTTATCAGTCAGGTTAGCAAAAATCCAAGAAGGTTGCTTTGCCAGGTACTAAACTACACAAATATCTCTGCACCGGTACTTTCACTGCTCTGATGATACACATTATCTTATGAAATATTTTCCCACTAGGTCTAGAAAATAGAAGAATTCCAGCAAACCTTTTTGAACATCTTCTCCCATCCAGCACAACTCTTTGAGCTGCTCAAGCTAGTATTTTATTTTTACAGGCAAATGGTGAACTGACTGCAAAAGGATTCTTCCCCAGCCTTTTTAGAATGACTTTCACACTCTGCCAGCCCCTCACAGCATTATACTTGGACAGATTTCACACAAGAGGGTTTTCCATTTCCATCCACTTTGATGGCCAGTGTCTTAATATTTCTTATCCGAAAAGTCATCTTTCAGAGCAGCCTTAGGTTCCCGTGAAACTTTGGCCTTCTTTCTTCCTTTTTGGTTTCTGCTTATCTGTTGTCTTCTCTTCTTCTTCAGCCCCTAGCCCCTGCTGTTACCATTTATTCAATCTCTTCCTTCTTGCTGCTCAATATTCTGTCTCTAGAGGTTGCACCTCATCACTCCTTTCACAGAACAAACTCTTTCCATAGAGCAAACTCCTTCCACAGATTTCCTTCATATTCTGGTATTTTTCTCTGCCTCGTCTTCATTTTAATATATTTCTAGAGGTCTCCTTTTCATCTGGGGATCTGCCAATCAACCCATGTGCAACTACAGTTATGTTCATGCTCTTTCCTTTCATCTTATCTGTCATATTCAAACACATTTCTGTATTCTACCCTCATTTCTAGCTGCATTTCAGTCTCTCACACTTTTTTTACCTGAACATTATGAGATGACCCTTCATGCATATGTAAATTCTGTCAGAAACTCACTGAAGGATAACAAACACTTACAGCTTCTGCATCCAGTCATCTTCATGGTTTCTGCCATATTTTGGTCTTCTCCACTGGTGCCCAAGCTGCTACATTTTTTTTTCTTCCTTACCTTAGGTTTAAAATTGAACAAACCTTCAGCATACCAGTGTCCTCCCCAAAATTCTTTTACTGGACTCATACCAGCCTCTAGTTGCTTTGATTCTGACACCTTCTTACCTACATTAGCCCACCACTTCATTTAGGGTTAACTCTGATCAAAGGCCATGATCAAAGACTTCCTCTTTGTGCTGTTTAAACTGAGCCATATGGCTTTGCAACACAGCTTATCTAGTCTTGTTTGAACTGGTTGTGCACTGCCATGCACAGCAATCACTTCCAATCATAGTAAGAAATTCATGTGGATTTTCTGATGCACTTATGCCAAAGCTCACATTACAGTTACCCCAGGCAGAGAAGCTGTCTGGTGCTTTGGAAGTCTGAACCAGAATTTCGTAACTCCTCACTCATCCAGCAGTAAACCTGGAAGAAGGTGGGCATGCTTTGCTTCTGGGGTATGAGTTTGGTGGAGTTTCCTCTTTTTCAAAACTAAAACATAAAAACAGAGTTCATGCATGAAAAATGGACAGGGCTGTGCTGCTGATAATTTGAGAAAAACATATCAAGAGCCTAAAACCTTCCTAAGCTTCAGATATTGCTATTCTGCTATTGCAGAAGCTGCAGATATTGGTAAATACAGGGGAGGATTTAAAACAATAAAATGGCCCTCCCAGTCCAGGCAGAGTGAGCTACTTAGATGTCCTCTGACATAGTCAGTAATTTTCACTAAATAGTTCATTTGGGTCCAGACATTACTGATTCTTCTACTCGCCTCTTTTTATTCTGAGAATAAAAATATGAGTCAAATTTTAAATTTGAACTTTACTCTGTAGAGATAGAAGGTGAAAAAAAGTGTATTTTGTTTTATTTTAAAATGTCTAGAAACATTTTGGTTGCAACAGAAAAATCCTTTCTGGAAAAAACCCAGCAGTATTCAAAATGTTACCCAACACTGCAGTAGGTTATAATAATTTATAAGAAGGCCATGTCTGCAAAAAGAACCAAGACTGATGAATAGGACTGGAAACACAACCCTTGATGAACTCTGAGTGTTTTTACATCTGAAACTTAGACCATTAAATCCCTGGATCAGAAATCATTATGCTGACTTCAGACCCCGTAGTCTTTTCTTAGTTTCGGCACTATAGTTTGTTTTTTAATCTGGAGACTGAAGTGCTGTATGCTATGCACCCCTTCTCCTGGAATTTCATTTTACAATAATGTACATATTATCTTTCTAATCTTTACAATTTCGATCATAATATTATAAAACATAAATATAATATTATAAACATAATATTATAAACATAATATTATAAAACATAATATTCAGGAAATACTAATGTATTCATGCAGCTTCCAGAACTCTAATAGCACGAACACTAATGTATTGTATTGTTAGAGCTAAAACTTGGACTAAAGAATCAAAATAAAGTGTTTATAAATGCCATATATTAGACTGACTGGTTTGTTATAAGGTAATAAACAGAAAAACTTGCATCTAGTCATTCGTGGTTGTTAAATAAGATTCTTTGTGACTTGCAAAAAAACTGGAACACAATGAAGAATTATCAGTGCATTCTCCACGGAAGTCATCTACATGTGTTTATTTAATAAACAGAAGATGGCTTTATTATACACATTTGATTTCCATATGCAATCGTCTCCTTATCTGTCACTTGTATCTAAGCAGGGTGCTTTATACAAATCTGAAAATGAAAAATTCAGAGCAGGGCACAGGAAACTCATTTAATGTCGAGTGCAGTCAAAATCAAGATTTCTTTATTTGTAGTAACAACGCTGTTAAATCAGAAAATTACTCTCCTTTTCTGCATGTCCTTCTTCCTTTACAATTCAGTTGTTTGATCATAAATTGTCGAGTGCAATGACTTGTCTCCTCCACTTTCCACACTGGTCGAGACAGATTAAAAACTCCGGCATACCACCAACCAGTCTCAGCATACCATTAGCATATATATGAGATTTGAGACATTTTCTAATATTCTCCAGCAGAACTCATCTGTCAGCCAGGTGATGAATTATAAAAACTCTTAGCTTGTTTAGAAAAGAGGGGGAGAGTGAGAGAGAGAAAGAGAGAGACAGAAAAGAAAAACACGATCCCACCTTTCTTTTTCATTTTACCCATCCACCCTTGCAGTTAGTCATACAAATAAACACTAACCTAAATAAAAGAGACATAGTGTGAGACATTTAAATACACGAGCAGCAGAGCACAATTAAAGGCTCATGGAAGTAGATAGAATTATGGAGTGGTCAGTGATCTACATAAATGATTTTGAACACATTTTTTTCCCGCTTCATATTAACAAGGACTCATAAGGTGCATTACAAAATCCCTTACCAGCTATCATAAGCTGGTAATCCAGCACAAGGACTCTGCAGAAAGTAGTGGAATAATTAAAATGCAGAATCCATCCAAATTAGAGAAGACTGGGATATTTTTGAAGTCGTTCATGAGTTCAACAAGTTTTCATGTACATTCTGAAAATTTTGTGTTTTCAACTAAAAAAAATTGACACTCCTTATTTGCATTTCATTGACCTGTTTCTTTTTTTTCTGCTGACTAGAAGGTGGAAATTGGACAATGATTTCTTGTGACTTAAATGAAGATACCATGAGCACTATGAGTAGGAAATAACAAATACATGAAGTCACAAATAATGAATACTCCCTCAAATATGTCAGTTGATAATTACAGTTTATGAATATATTTGAAAATTATCAAATTGCTACATGGATGCTTTATATTAAAGAAAGGTTAATGTCTATCATCATAATTTACACAATCATCAACTCCTAATACTATTTTTAGTGTGTAATATTAACTAAAAAGAATTTGTATTTCATGTGAACTCATGGAATTAGAACTGGGAAAATATTAAAACATAGATACATATATTTTTCCAGAGAAAAAATTCCCAGGAATAAAGGGCTTCACAAGCTCTAGGAAAATTTGGTAAATACTGTTTAAAAAGGAAGAAAGGAGATCTTTTAAAATGTAATTTTATTTCATGCTAACATTTTTAATATATTAACTTCCGAGTGTGACAAAAAAGGGTTTTTTCCATACTTTGAGGGGTAAAAAAATTGATTCAACTCTTGTTTTCAAAATAGCTTTTTTGTTTGAAAATTGAACTACCCATAAAAATAAAGGAGAAAAACACTTAGAAGGAATTTAATAAAGCATTAATTTTTCATGAGTTACACTAAAAAAAAAAAAATCATAATATATTCCAAGTATGTTACTGTGCAAGTATGACAAGACAAATTCCATAAGAATTTCTGTTAATAAATGTACAAGTTNTATTCCAAGTATGTTACTGTGCAAGTATGACAAGACAAATTCCATAAGAATTTAAATAGAATTTCTGTTAATGAATGTACAAGTGAAACAATGCATATAATAACTTGGTTTTTACCCAGATATGTATTTTAGATCTAGAGCACTACACATCAAGCTGGTATAAACTATGGAATAAAGACACCATTATTTTTTAGGTTGGAATGCATATACAAAAAGTGATAGATTTATGTTAGTAAACAATTTGATAGAAGGCTGGAATACAATCCTATTAACAATAGCATGGTATTTGTATTAATACACATGAGATGTGTGTCAGAGGATAAAGGTTTTAGCCAGTAGTGTGATGACATCTATGTGTACATGAACTAAGAAATTAATGTCTATAAATTATCAGAAGTATAAAAAAGCATGATTAAGGAATACTTATTTGGAAGTCATATTGAGAGCCAAGTAATAAATATTTTTCTGCTAAGCTGTGAAGCTTTTGAGATCACAAGTTAACAGCTAGTGAGCTATTTTTCCAGTTGGAGCACTTGTTCCTTGTTTTAGTGATAAGCAGAGTTATCAAAATCATAATCTGTTTTTGTTTCCATTTGCAGATGTACACAATATCATTATTAATCCTTGCATTTAGAATGTTGAAATAATTTAATAATTAAGATGGGTAGCTGGTCCTTTCTCTACATGATAGCCACTGTCTGGATGCAATACATCAGCACTTTTCAGGCATTTGATTTTGAAAATGCTAAAATAATTTTTAAAAATTTGGACTCAGACCAAGACTTCCCCCACAAAATACTTGCATTTACTATCAAAGAAAAGCAACAGCATGTTACTGGACATATTAATAGTCATTAATTAATAAATATAAAGATATAGATATATATATACAAACTATGCCTCAGAGCACAATAAGAGACATAGCACACAATGGTACTATATTGCCAGGTTGCACTAAAGTCATAGAAAATAAAATGTTATGTAGATATCCAGCTGTTTCTTTGTCCATTTACACTGAAAGTGAAATTACCAGCACAAGAAACATTACACAGAGGTACTTCATCCTGATTTTCATTATGTTTTGGAGCTAAAACTTAGGCCCTTTAAGATTCTGAAAAAATCTCCTACAATGCTAAAGAATACGGTTCCAGGACTAAAAAAGATAGCTTTGGAAATCAAAACAGATGTACTTGCAAGACTGCAAAGCCAGTGTTGTAGATTTAAACGATCCGGATAAGTTGCAAGCTGAAACTTTCAGAGATTTGCCAGCAAAACTTAGCAGTACAAATCTGGTTAATATTAAAAGCAGAGATGCTTTTCCAACATAATCCTAAATGGATTTGTTGTATCTCATTTTCTTAAGCAGCTTCAGTGAAGAAGTGGAATGGGAAAAAGCAGCATGCTTTTACTGTCTCCATTACAGAAAACCATGTGGAAAGAAACCCCAAACCTGAAGGTCTAAAGTCCCAGAAAGCTCCCATTTTTAATTGATTATAATTAGCAATAGAGTATCAAATACAAATATGGAATCTAAACTGACTTAACTTTGTAAACTCAGGCCTATCTGCTGGTCAAAGCTGAAACAAAGATCCCCCATTTATGTTTAAGGAAGCTTGAGTCCGGCTGTGCGCCAGGCGTTAGAGCGCGTCAGGCGTTTCTTCTCCTAATACATCACAAAACTGTCTCTGCAAAACAGAAATTAGACAAAACCAGAAATTTGCTAATTTCAGTGTAGATAATATATACTTAGTGGTTTTTCCTTTAACAAAGCCAAGCAAATGGTTAATTCTTCATTGATCGGTTTTAGTACTCCCAGCTGTACAAGGAAAGAAGTGGAGAATAAAGCAGAGCTAGTTTCATTGTATGATATAATAAGCAAGATTATTGGCTGAAGAAGTCTTTTATCAATGCAAAATTCATGGAGGAAAAAATATCACAGAAATTATGTTATTGGCACATTGATAAATGACATGCCTACTTAACTGGGATCACTGCCAAGGGACAGATCCAGTTTCATGCAGGGTTTCAGTCCCCGTTAACAGCACCAGCAGATAAAGTGGCAAGCAGTTTATTTTGTGGTGCTTGCAGATCTCTCCATATGTGGAACGGTAGGATAAATGTCCTTTAGTCATGCCATTATTGATCATTTTGGCATTAGTCTTACCAAGTCAAAGTCATCTAATATAGATGTTACACGTGTTGCAATTGATTTAAAATTCTTAATTATTCGCCCGAGTGCTGCTTAAAATAATTTAAATAATCTCAACATAGTGGAAATTAATATGTCACACTCAAGATACTTGTTAATTATGGATAGGTACATTTCAAATGCTAAGACAGTAGCAACAGACACTTCTACTGCTGCCATAATGCTTTTATCCCATGTTAACAGCAACCCAGACACAGAGGTGTTTTAGCTGAACTTCCACGAACGCCCTGAACCGCATTCAAATACTGGACAGCTTCAATGACTCAGAGGAAACCTTACAAAATGTGGCACTCTGACTAGGTGTTCTCCTATTCAGGAAGATTATTGATCCTGCTCCTCTCTAAACTATGCCATTTCCCATCTGGAGCAGCTTAGGGAAGGAAGAATGCATGTTTAAGACCAGTTGTCTTTATAAGAAATTTATGATGATAGCGGAAAACAGGAAGGGACTGCATTTGCTGTCAAAATCTCCTTAAATACACCTTTTCACTGAGAATTATCAAAAACTGACTATTTCAACAGAACTTGCTGAATCAAATTCTCCTTTCATTATGACCTCTTCCTTCCGCTGTTTGTTTTTATCTCTTTTATTTTATCTCCTCTTTCCTTCTTTGTTCTTTTGTTTTCTTTGGCCACTTAATAAACAGACCTTTGCACAACAAATGGATCCCCCATCTTCTCCTCCCAGGTGAATACTGTAACCACTAGGCTGTAAAATGTCTCCCTCTCAAACTACTCTACACACAGCAGTGCAGTTTTCATAGGAAGGGGGAAAAGTGATCCCAGTTCAGCCCCTCTGCAGGCAGAGTTGTAGAAGGTTTGAAGTCTTTCAGGCAGCCAGAGCTGGCTCAGACTTCTCAGTAATGTCAGCAAAATTGAATTTTGCCTTCTGAACACTACCATGGGTGCAAGGCAACCTTGCCTTGCCATGGGTAAGGATGCAGGGAGGAGGAGTGGCACCAGACTGAGTAGGACAATGGAGAGCTCACAGATCCTCTTCTGTTTGCATCAATGTGAGACACTGCAGCACCGACTGGGTGTGAGTCCCGTCTAGAAGCAGAGCCTGCCCCATCACACTCACCTTTTCACTCACCTGTTGCAGCAGCAACAGCAACCAACCCAGGTACAGTCATGTTGCAGCTCTACACAACTCCTTGCTTTGCCGGTTTCTGGAGATAGCCCCATCAGCAGTGAAGGGCTTCCAATCCCACCTTCTAACGACCTGAGCATGTTCAGAAACTGCTTTGCTAACTGTGAACTTCTCCAGCCAAATGCCAATAGTTATTAGCTTTCCCTGTATTTTCAGAAGAGTCTCATCCCAGCAGTCACTATCAAGTATCATCTTCAAACACTTCCCGGAGTCAGATTTTTAAAAGGATTCAGAATTTGATAGAAGATCTACTTTCTTGCTTCCAGATGGTCTAAACTGCTCTTATTGATCAAACCTGGGACAATTCTTAGTGAGTAAAAGGAGCCAAGATGCCTGGGAGCCAACACTGAGCAGATGAGCCGCAGTTTTACAGACTCAGATTTCGATCCACAGGCTCAAATTAATTCTAACTCTTTCTTTAGCTCCATTCATGTTCGGAGCATGAAGTTTTGTGTAAACCTCATCAATTGCAGAACACACATTAAACAGCAGACCTGTACCTGGAGGTACAGGTGCACTTTATATGGCACTAACAGCATGTCACAAGATAACAGCATGTCACAAAATAAAGTACATTTCTGTATAAGCTTTCTCTGATATATATTTTGACCACACAGCCTGCTCACCAAACCAGCATGTGTAATGAAGAATGACTTAGGTTAACATAATGGTAAATGGGAGGCCAACTGGAGCCTTATAACCTCCAAAAATATAGCATAGTATAAACTATCCTAATTGACACGAAGACTAATGCACTGCGTTAAGGTGTAAAACAATGCCCAAGTCCTGCTCTTTCCTGCTCCCTGCTTATATAAGATTAACACTGCAAAACTATTTTCAAAAGCCAAATTTTGAGAAAAGACAGATACCTTTTGTAGATAGCATTAAACCCAAAAGACAGTATATCATCCTATATACTGAAAAATAGAGGAATACCAAGATATCTAAACAAACAATAAGGTGAGTAGATACGATGATCAGCTTGCCTTTTTTACAGTCAGGGGTCAGCTATTTTCGCAAAAAATTATTTACTATTTATTATTATTTATTATTATTTTTANACAGTCAGGGGTCAGCTATTTTGGCCAAAATTTATTTATTGTTTATTATTATTTTTAATATATAAAAATTATTATTTTATTGATTTACTATATTGTCAGAAAAATATTATGTTTTAATGGAAAAAGCATAAAATGGGGTACAAAGATACAAATACAACAGTTAATTATCCAAATTTCTGTATAGTTTGTTTCATCAGATATATTTAATTATAGCTACAGAACTATTTAGACCTATTAAGGGCTAGAATACAAAACTAAGTTTTCTTAGATAAAAAAAACATTTTTTACAACATATTTAGTTTTTTAAGTTATATTAATTACTTTAAGTATTTTCAAAACATACTGACAGCTAGATATAGAAAAGTAATGTCTTTTAAAAAGAAAAGAAAGATGTAATTTCTGGGTAGACCTTGAAGCAATCACTAGCTAGGACAGGACTCCATAACCTTCAGGTTTCAGGAGAGAATATCCCTGTAATTAAAATGGAACAGAGCTTGGGGAGTCAAGAAATTGCAGGAGAACAAAAACATCAGGCTAAAAGCAGTAAATGAAGAGCCGACCCCAGGGAGGAAGGAGTAGATCAAATGGGGCTGGAAAATGGGACTAAAATTCATAAGAGTTGGGCAGAGATGTGCAAACTGGAAAGCACAGTAACACAGCAGGAGAAATGAGAGGAGCACCCAGCAGAAAATGTAACTCAGTTCCAACTAGACTGTCTGGAGAATCGGGACCTACAAGTACTGCCTTATTTATTTTTTTTTTAATTCATGTTCCTAATTTATTAGGGGTCTTTGGAAATTATAGTAAAACAATTTTTCTATTATAAACTTAACCTTTGTGAATATCCACTAGAGACATGTTTCCAAAAAGACTACATGGCTCAAATCTAAAGGCACGTGAGACCTTCTACTTTCATCCAGAGGGGGATTGTAACCACAGCACACACAAAAACATTTTACAGTAGGCTAGTTCTGGATTTCATTTGTTAAATTCTGCCATTTGTTCTCTTCCTGGCTTATTTCCTGTGAAGAAAGATGACTTTAAAGGGTCTCAACCACATATGTTTAAGTGGGGGCTTTGGTCAGAATAGAGGGAGTTTTCATGCCTACATAAGGTCAGAAAAGCAATTTGTGGTTGAACATGTCAGATATATTGCCAGAAAAGGTCCAACTCAGGGAATTGGCATGCATATATTTTTTAGGTTTACACTGTGCTGTAAGATGCAGATCATATGAGCTCCACCTGAACTCAGACAAAGAGTCAGTGAATCTCTGACAAATGTCTGTTTTCCAGCATGATGTCCGGGGGTGCCTACAGTTAACACATATCTCCATTTTTGATGGCAGTGTTTCCTAACCACTGAGATAGCCTTGCAAATGCATTACCTTTTTCTAAGTTAACCCTAACACATATCTTAATCTGGAATGGGAGATGGTTGAAGACACATCTAACTGTCTCTGTTTCATCATGCACACATAGAGCTTCCCTCAAGACACTTCAACAATTATGAATTCAGTCCAGCCCAGTGCTCAGTTATATACATGCTAAAATACCTTTCTTTTCCAGGAACAGAGCATCAGAAAACTCACTCAGCTAAAAGCTAGGGGACCAAAGTTCTGGGTACTCCAGTAGCCTGCAGGAGTTAAAATCCATAGCTCTTACTTTTCTAGGAAAGTCCCTTTACCCCTGGAGTGTTGATTATGCTTAAGACTGGTTCACCTTTCATCTTACCTGAAAAGGTGAGGGCAGAGTCAGAAAACAAAAGATGGGCCGAGTAGTTCAATATCCACATTCTGCTTATGCAGCCTCATCCAAGGTACCCAAATCACAGGAGCAGGAATACTCCATGTACCATTGTCCCATGTAGGCCAACATCCAGCTTTAAGCATTCTTCACTCTTTGAGTTCTTCTCTCTTTATTGCCTAGGTAGATAGGGAGTTAGATAACTAGTTTATACATTTTAAACTATCCTTGCTATGACCTTAGGTCTGTGTTCATTCAGGTGCTTTGTGTCCAACATGGGACATCTAATCCTGACCACAATTGCAACCTTGCTATGGTTTAAGCCCACTGCAGCAGCAGGAGAATGCTGGTAAGCATTGCAGACACTGTAAAAGAACCCACAGTATATCAAATACAAATATAAAAAATTATAAAACACACCTGATGGTTGTGAAAGAGAGAATTAAAATTATTCAGTGATTATAGTTGTTGCTAGTTTATCCCCAACATACGAGTCTACGACTTCATCCTCACATGTATCCTTTCCATAAACCATGAGGAAAAGCTTACCACATGCTTGGAACAATACCATCCAGAATGGCAGAAATCTCATTCTTAGCAAGAGAAGACATGAAGTCAGCTTCTTTCAAGACCACCAAGGACCTCGGCTCTTTTCAGGTCTATTTGCTACTAATAAATGCAAAATAAGAAGAAGAGATAATTGCATTGGTAAAGAAAATGTTGATAAAATTAATTTAGGGAGTTACATCTGCTTCTACAACACCCGCAGTTAGCCACTTGACTCAGTCTACTTCTTCAGAATGCACCTTAAAAGAGTAAGCCTGGTAAGAAGAGAGTTTCAGAGACAGCTATAGTAGACATTGTCTGCCTTTGACAAGATCCTGTTCAGTACTCGATGTCACAATTTAGCTATAGAAGTTACTATTAAATAAAGTTCAGACCTTTATGAACCTGATCGCAGTGAATCTAAATTATGTATTTAGATAACCACTAAAATTAATGAAATATGTTCTCTCCAACAAGTGAGAGTTCTACTCTCCATATCTACTTTCTGGTGTATTATAGATATGAATGCAGAAGTAAGTGAAAGTACACCCTGTGGAATCAGGACTACTAGTTTTACTCCCAGCAAAATTTAAGAGAATTGTGTAGGATGGCCAGGTTGATATTTACAAAGCCATATCCTATGCTGTCACAGACAATTTTAAAGGATTGAGGAGAAAGAATATGTTCCTCTGCACCATGCATCTATCAAATTGGTATGTACCAATTTATCTCTTTTTCTGTCCTAATAAATTAAGCAACAATAGCAAATTTCAGATGGCAAATGAAGTGATCAGAAGACTGGCACTAGACCACACATGGTTGCAATCTGAATCTCCCTCTCTCCTCTAAAGTGAAAGTTTCTTATAAAAATGTTCTGCAACTATGGAAATGTATCTGCATTCTACTCTCTCCTGAGCCCATTAAGATAACTGATAGACTTTAGATTACAGTGACTTGGAAAAAATTACTTTTTTAG
Source organism: Polioptila caerulea (assembly GCA_013397295.1). NCBI lineage: Eukaryota > Metazoa > Chordata > Aves > Passeriformes > Certhiidae > Polioptila > Polioptila caerulea. The sequence continues at coordinate 157,265 of VYXF01006673.1, read as the reverse complement.
TATAAAAAAAAAAGAAGAAGACATTCAGAGAATAGAAAAGAACAAAAACCTACCTTTTCAGTAAAAAGAGAAGGCAACAGAAGCTTTGGAACAAGTGCTTGCCAATATAAGGATTTCATGCTCTTGTTAATTAAAGGAACAAAGAAAAAACAGTGCAGTAGGCTGTATCCTACATAACAGCTTCTACTAATAAAAAGTAATAGACAATTTCCTGCATTCAATTCTTTTGAATACTATTATACAAGGTAATAGAGTTTTGGAAATGGAAGTCCTAGCAGCCTGTCAGAAAGAGCTTTCTTCCACTTTTTTTTATTAAATGACTAAGTGCAGCAGTCTGTGTCCTATCTCTCCCTCTTGCATCTATTGGATTGTATTATTTTACATTTTGATTGAAATGATGTCACCAGCAGATAAAAGCCTGGCCCAGGCATTGTAATTGAATCAGCCTGAGTTGTTTATTCTAGTGATCTACAGCGATGCTTTCCTTGTTCTAACACAGAATACATAAAAGATCCCCTCTTGTTTAACATGCTACTGATTAGATCTATTTTTTTTAGAAGAAGGAGAAATCAAATTGGGGGGTCGAGAGAGTAAGAACTGGAGTTTAGGGGGAAAATTGGAAAAAACAGATGAGAAGAGACACCATCTGCAAAACTTTCCATGTGTGACTGAAAGTTTAAACAAATAAATTTCACACAGCATCAGTACCAGATGCAAACAGATTTGATTGACAACATTTAAATAACAGTTAATGGGAACATCTACAATTTTTGGAAGGTTTTTCATGCTTAGGTCATAAATCAGACACATTCAAGTTTTTATTTAAAAATCATGCTAATCTTGAAAGAAATATTTTAAATTACTGGAGCATTTACAGCTGCGAAAATGTGCTGGACATTAAGTTATTGTTATTAACATGTTCTGTTTTCACTAAAAACATTTTACATTTAAAAAATAGTTATAACAAACTTCCATTTCAAGAGTTGTTTCAAAATTTGCTTTATTTGGTAATTATTTTAAGAGAAAGTCTTTATTTTATGCTAAATGGTGTTTCTTTGTTTTTGTAGTTGCCCCTACATTCCCCTGCCCCTCTCTGCCCCCACAAAAAGCCTCAGTCAAATAAAGGAAAAATTGCACTCTTTTATGTATGTCATGTGCATACCTTCACACAAAACTTCCTCAACAGCATTTTTGGTGGTGGTAGGGGTGGTGGTGAGTTTTCTGGTTTTCGTTTGGTTTTGGGTTTTTTACTACTGGGTCTTTCCTTAAAATAAAGGACAGTCATATGAGATTTAGTAGTAGTGCCAAGAGGAAAATAAGCCAAGCCGATCAGACAACTTCCAGAACTGTTTTCTACTTTAAATCTATGTTTTTAATTGTTTGCCTCAAGTCTGAAGCTAGGAGCTTATTTAATCTGCTATCTGTATGAGAAGGAAACAAAGATGCAATTTCAGAAAGTATTTAAGAGATAAATAGATTTTTTGAATGCAAATAGAAAACTACTTTATTAACAACTACACTTAATAAAGTATTGCCATGGAAATGGCTATTAAAGATATTAGTGAAAAATTTAATTTTGGAAACTTTTTTATAATCCATTTTTTAATATAGGCAACATCTGTAACAAGACTATTTTCCACATGTGAAAATTTAGGCTAGCAAAAAAGTTTTTTTAAAAGTAAAATAAAAATCCATCTAGAATCTCTATATATATCTTAATTTACTGTTATTTCCTGAAAATCTGCTACAATGTATAATTAAAAAATACATTTCCCATACCATTTGCAGTCTATTTAGCACTCCTAATAACTGAATTATAAAATTCACTTCATAATAATTGTGAATTCCTTAGAGACCTTCATTTTTTTATAAATCACTTATTGTCCTGAAGGTATCATTATTTGAAAGCCTTTGTAAAATGTACTTATTAATATTTCTAGTCAGTGATGAACTTGGAGCTAGGAAGGTACAAAATGCACTATCTACATTAATAAATGTGTTTGTTTGTAGTGTATTGTAATGAATGTATTTTGACTGAAGTTAACCCTTTAATTTGCCTTGATTAGATTGAGTTAGGAAATACTCTGCAGTTATCTCAGTTTTCAACAATGCTACTCACTATGAAAGTACTCATTTCATAAAAACAAAACTGAAATAATGAAGAAATTAATTCAGATCTCTCATTAATAACTTTAAAACAAACTCACTATTTTATTTATATACAAATGTGTATCACAGTTGGCCTTGTAACATAGAGACATACTGTTCTGTGACCAAATTGAGAGACCCAGACTCACCAAAGCACCAATCCATATTCAGTCCCCAGAGCTGGTTAAATATAATTTGCATCACAGAGGTTACACATTTGGTCTCTGGGAAAAAAAAAAAAAATGTAGGCAATGTTGATTTAGCCTCCCTTCAATACTCTCCAGCAGCTGCCTCAGGGAATAGCACTCAGAGGAACATCCCAATATGCCATGCTTTTTCTCACCATCACATTACTTTCTTGTTAAAGCATAAATGGCTGGTAAAGGCAAATTGATTTCAACAAAGGAAAACCATTGTGAACATGAGCTCCAGCATCCAATCTCCCTAAACATGAACAGAGATTTATTTATAGTTTAAATATGTTGAATTAATTTTTTAATAGCAATTTTCATGATTTTTGGTGTTTCCACTGTGAATTCCTCTGATGTCTGGAGGTCTGGCAAACATCCTAATACCATCAATGGGATTCCCTATTTTAATGGGAGTTGTTTCAGACACTGCAGCAAAAAGGTGTGAAGAAAAAGAAAAGCTTATAACTTCCATTTATTTAATTTCCTTTTATTATTTGTAGACAGTGTCTTATAAGAGACTTTCCTTGTGAAATTTGCAGCCACAAGCACATTGGATAAACCAGTTAGAGACTTGTGCAATCTGATCAAAATAAAATTAAACTTTAACACCTATTAAAGCTTGCAAAAAGAAATGTAAGCTGGCAACACATAACACTGAGAAGTGAAGAAAGTGACCACAAAACAGACAGCCAAACAGCAGTGCATGTGTCAGAAATGCAGCAAAACATGACAGAGATGATGCATGGCCATTTGCTTGATTTAAATAAATTCATATTAAAAGACACTAAAATCCCAGTACCAATGATGTTTAAGCTAGAATATAGACCCTACACCCTTCCTTCCTCCAGTGCTCTAAGCATGAGGAAGTCATCTCTATGATCAACGACAAGATCACATAAGAAAGTAATTTGTTGGGGTTTCTGGGTGGGAATGGCAAGACTGAGGTTCAGAACAGCATAGGTTTCACATTAAATAATAGGCTTTTAAATCCTGAAAAAAACGTATTTTTTTTTCCTTTCTTTAACTCATTCAGGGACCTGACATGAGTGCTCAGCTTGTATTGATAGAAACATTACTAGTATTTCAAGTCTGTCTTTAATCACAAAACCAGGCTTGAACAGAAAATAAAACAACAAGCAAGATGCTGAAATTTCAAGTATATCCTGTCTCAAACCAAGGTATGGGGTACAGGAAGAAATAGGGCGTTCATGATAAGAAATGGCAGTTTCCTCGATCAATTGTCTTGTTTTGAATATAAACAATATATCACAACCTAAATCCAACTCTTGCCACAGCAACTAGAGTAAGAGACTAGATTTTCAAAAATGCTGTCCCCCAGCAGACTGCCCTGAAGTCAATTATTTAGAAAGCTAATTGAGAAATCCAATATAGTATCATGCTTTTGAAAATTCTGATCCAGACAATGTAAATAACTGCCGAGATAGCCAAGTACACATAGGTCCTCCTGTTTTTTATCAAAACTGATACTTCAGCTCTGTTTTGTTTTGTTTTGTTTTTTTAAATAATTGGTTGTAGCAGCTATGCAGCTCCTTCATAAAATCAAAACAAAACTGAATAAACTGTGTTAAGGTCTTAATTTTATGAATTAAGAAAATCCATAAAAATAAAGATGTTACTGTCAGTCTTTAAGGGGTTAATATACACTAAAACAAATGTAGAGATATGAATAATTCTTTGGCTATATAGATGCATATATACACACACACATGAACATACACATCAGAAAAACATAGGGAGCAATTTCCTTCTATATTATTTATGAAAAGATATAAAACCTGATTAATTGCATTGTACAAAATGGGATTCTTTCATAAAATATACTGCAGCTGAGAGAAAATGTGTCTGTGTAGCATATTTTTCCATCCAAAGTGTGAATATTTAAAAAAAAAAAAAAGTTTACATGTCATCCTGTTCCATCTTTGCATGTACTTTCTCTTTATCTCCAAAGCAGCATACGTTCCATATGAGAGAGGGGGTTGCCATGGTATCTGCACTTTAAAAAATTGAATAGCAGATCTAAAAGAAGCATAAAATCGATTTAACAAGTTGTCATGTAAGTTACCCTGGCCCATAAGGATGAAGTCTATGCACCTATTTCTACATAAAAAATGTTTATTAAAACAAAACAAAACAAAAACCAAACCCACATTTGTAATTGTTTTAGTCCCAGCACTAAATACACTTCTCATTGGTTTGGTCTCATCAACTTACAAATCATTTGGGAGTGCATGTGGATTTTCAATCTTTTTTTCCTTGTCTCTTTAAAAATACAACAAAACACATAAGAAGTAAAGAAATAACTCTAAGCAGTGATCCTAATACAGAAGATAAAATGCTGACATATAATCTGAGACAAAAATAAACCTTAAAAAACTAATTTACTAACTTGTTACTCATTCTAAAGAGAAGACGTTTCAATAAACACCTTGAAAATGGATGCATTTCTTTTTGTTTTTAGCTACCCAGAAGACAAAGCTTCCTAACTCTTACTTTGGGACTTCTAGGCACAGGCACAAAGTAGTCACATTTCTAGTGCCCAGTCTGCAGGGGAGGAGCTCTTGCCTTATTTCCCAGGCAAATTAAGAAACTGTGGTTTACCTCTATTTGTTTCTTGTTTGGTTGGATTTTGTTGGTTTGATTTGTTTTGTTTTCTAAAGTGAGAAATATGAATGGAAGAGGACTGGTGGAAGACGGCAGCTTGTTCCAACACTACATCCTCTCAACTTCCCCACAGGATAGGTTACCACCAACTCATTGAGTAAACCCCATACAGAATCATTACCTCTACCAAACACCCTCTTTGGAGCAGTACAGCCTTTGGGAAAAGGTCAATGTTACCTAGCAACTAAGGGCCAGTGCCTTTTAATAAATTAACCCCTTCATATAAGCTTTGGTGACATCTCAGATCACAGAACAACACTGGACATTTTATTTTCACTTTAATGGAATCAGCTGTCAAAAATTGCCTGACAGAATCACAGCTGAACCCAAAAATTCTTTTCAGGATTGGATTTGTTTAGTGGAATACATAATCCTAACTATGCTCAAATAGAATTATGCTGATCTCCTGTAAATCCATACAAAAATCAAAGACTGCTTTGCAGAGAGTTTCAGAATTTTGTATGCCAAGCTTTCATCTCTGAGGAAACTTGACTGAAGTTGGGTCCCAGAACAGGATGGTCCTAAAACACAGCCAAGGTCAATGTTCAAGATAAAGTCCCCAGAGAAGCCACAGACACTGCTTCTGCTGCAAGGTGGATGTACAGTCTTATTGACTTGCTCTCCACTTTGAACCTTACTTTGAATGTAAATCCCATATTGAAATAGGAGATGAATATGACTGGAAATAGGAGAGGCTCTTCAGCTCAAAGATCCTAAATAGCTGACATTGTGGGGATTATAGAGCTCAAGGTAAATGCCAGAACTACCAAATAGGGGAAGAATGAGTCAGTGTTAGGGAATGCAGGCAGAAACTGTAAAAGTAACTAAGAAGGGGACAACCTCTTTACCTGATTATTTACTTATATCCTAGGACTCAGTCACGGCCCATTGTTTGTCTAGGTTTTCTCTCTCTCAATGAACTACCTCTAGATCAACAAAATAGCTCCCAAATTTATACACAGCTCACCTACCTCACCTGCAACCTGAGGAATTGGGATTCTCCCAGACACATCTCTCTATGCCATGAGGCACCAGAAGAAGCATCAGAAAGCTCAAAGAGATCCAATGGTTGAAGCAGAGAACCACCCTTACTGCAGGATCTGTCAAAAGGACAAATGTGCATCTTTTTAGACATAGCCATTACCTGCACAACTCCTCTGTTTTCAGAGAGATTGAGATAGAGACTTTTTTTGAAGTTGGGTGAGAAGCTGTATTAGCTTTTTTTGTTTCTTACAACATAACAAATTTTTACTTAATTTTGTTAAGGCAAGCTCATATTCTAAATACTTTGTGTGGAAAATGAGGGAAGTATAATTAACATCAACCTATATAGAAGATGACCATATTAACAAAACACCTAAAGTATTCCATTGGATTAAAATCCAAGGTCTTAACCAAAGAGTTCTCAGCCTCTGCCTGTAGTCCTTAGCCTAATTTATAGTATGGAATAATACAATCTTGTCCAGTTATTCTCTAGCCAGTAGTAAAATTCACTTGGCTTTTAATCCAAGTTCTGCCTCAGAAAAATATCTAGTTAGCTAAATAAAGAATTAAGATCTTTTCGTGACATGAGTTCCAAAACCCAGGTTTATCTCCATGTCTCCCAGTGTTTTGTAAAAGTATGTATGCAAGAGTAAAAATACATTTCAGACAGAAAACCCAATTGTATAAATTTTGCACATTCCATTTTATGTTTTATGTACTTTCCCAGGGACACCAAAGTAAAGTTTATGAAACAAATTTGTAGAATTGTCTCTCTTCTTCTTTAAAAAAAATATAGGAATGTTACCCAAAACTGTGACTTCAAGAATACATCTATACCAAACCCTCCCCCACAAACATGTCAAACCCATGACAAAATTTGTAAAAGATGGCAACCTGACTGACATGGATAAAAGGAAGGTATTATTCTAGAAAAAGAAGTACCTATGTCATAAATGGCATTTCATATTCAATTCTCCATTTTCTTCTGCATTTCTTTGCGTTTTTTATTACTTTGGACTGAACTGTTTATAATAATACACTCATCTTTCTACCAGCTCAGAATAATTTATTTTGTATCTAGTAAGGCATTAAGTATTTCAAATTACTCCATCCAGCACGTTAGACATAATAGGTTTTGCCAGCAAAGGACTGTCCATTTGGCTACTGTATTATGTCCTTCTTCAAGTGTCTTAGTCTTCACTGTTTCTTAATAACCTAATTAGTTTTAGGTCATGTGCATTTCTCATCACCTTCCTGTTTCTTCTGCAGGAATAAAACATATGGAGTACCAGTAGAACCACCATAACTAATGTCAGGATTTTCTTCTTAAGACGTTTGATAAATTGTCTAAATATATATGTGCTTTGAGTTACAGGAGTCATTAAAAAATAATCCTTTTTTAAGGCTGAGAACCATAATTAGATCAGGATTCGTGTCTGTCAAGTTGCCTTTTTTATATCACTAGATTAGGAACTTAATACATAATACATAACAGACCCCAGGCCTTCTCCAGAGCTACTTTGGGTTGGATTCACGAAGAAGGTAAGGGTAGAATTTATTTCAATTAATCTTTGCGGCTTACAAAGTAATTGTTAACATCTGAACTATACATTTGTTATTTTTTTATAGCCAGTGGATGAAAAGGCATTTCTGGGATACAGATCATCTTCTCAAAAAGTAGGTGCCTCAGCTGGGTGAGAGAAGAGCACCTGTGAAGTGTTCACTGGCTGTAAAGGGATTCTAGATGACTAGTCCAGGTCTGGAAGGACAAATCTGAAGTGAAGTGGAATCAGCCACATCCCAGGGTTCAGAAGAAGTGCCTACTCACAGATCATTCTCTGTACAGTATCCATGACTGCTTTGGTCATGAGACAACAGCTGTGTCTATCTTCTAAGCCTAAGAGGAATCAAATATGAGATTATCTTTTACATACGTCATGTATTAATTGGGTTCTGCTGCGGTAAGTCTTCCAACGTACCAGACCAAGCCAACATGAAAGCCATCAGCTGAGGTACTGCACAGGTCCTAATCTTGCTGCTTGTTCTAAATAAGACATAAAATATTTCCAGAAGATAAAGTTCAGTTAACTTTTTTATAATGTATGTTTTAGAGAAATAGAGCATGTATACACGTAAATATTGAAATACACCCACACAGAGACATATATATATCCACATATATGTGAATAAGACAATAAAGTCAATAAAGGAACAAAATGGGCACAGAATCAAAGTTAGATATAGAAGAATTAAGCACACCAATCTTTGACACTGGGGTGTTAAAGTACTATTTGGATGCACACCTTCCCACCTTTAGTTGAAATCCTACCACAAAAGAATTTGATGACATTTTCATTAAGTTGAATTTTTAAAAAGTAATTTATCCTTAAATATTCTAGTTGCAATTTGCAACATGTTTTGGTATTTTGCTCTGGCTACCTACTTACCCACAGTTTTTATTTTGTGCTGCTGGGCTTTTTTCTCACTCTCCCATCTCAATGTTGTGACTTCTGTCTTATTCTGTGTCCTTCTCCTGGCAGGCTGGACAAACAGAAATAAAAAGAAAATTTTGAGAGCAGAAATGAACAATTAAAAATATGTATCATAAGTGATTCCTTTAAACTAGTTCTTGTGAAAATGCTGTTTATGCATAACAAGCTCTTTGTGTAGAAGTATAAGGTCTCAAGAATGTCTCCTACACTGAAAAGGAACAAAAGATTACTGAGCTGCTAAAATACCACTGTGAGCCTGCTGTTTTGTTCTGAGAGCTTACATCCTAATTATAACATTTTTCTTTTTTCTTTATTTAAGAGTCTTTTTTATCGCAGTGCAGACTGGACATAAACATTCCTTTGGATCCTGCGTGTAAATAATGAAAACATAAAAACTATGGATTTTTCCCCTATCAAGCAGGTTAATAGTTTAATTGTATACGGTTATTCTTACATTAAAAGCTGCATACCTGGCAAGCTTTATCGGGTAACAGGGACTTTTAAATGTGCCAATGTTTCTACAGAAGTAACGCGGGTCAATTGCAAAAGGGATAACCATAATGATTAAATCATTAAAATTTTGTCTATGCTTCACAGAGCATAGAGAAAATTAACTTCCCACCAACCTCATTTTTCTGCTGAACATGAAATAATGATTTTCTGCCAGTATAATTACAAAGCTAACATCTGATAGAGTCAGCATCCAGGGGGGATTATCACATGCATGAGTATTAGACCTCATTACCAGCTTGACTGCAAAATTATTACATCTTGTAATTGGATGGTGAGATTTATATACAGATTGGCTGGGTTCTCTGTAAGATTGTAATTACAAGCTTCGTTGGTTCGCTACTTATCACACGGTGCAGGAGGAGGCAAAAACAAGCAGAGGAAAGACCATTTCATTAAGCCATAACCCTATCAAGGGAGGAGCACTGTAACATCCCTGTATTTATTAGGCCAAACAGAGCTGTTTGCAGAAGGGGAGGCCATTTATTACCGCCTGACAAATGGGATTTCATTTATTTAACCTCAGTGATCTATTTCAGTAAAATGTACAAACGAGCCATCCATTTTATGATTCCGGAGTCAACGCCTCAATTATCTAAAGGCTAACTGACTGTTAAAGCACCCATCTGCTAGGATGAATTCATTGATTTAATTTGCTTCATGTTACTGAATGATTCTTAGCAGGCTGGGAGGGGATGGAAGGGGAAGAGAAGAAGGGAAGGAAGCAAGGGGGTGGCTGGTGGTTTAGGAGACTGCACTAGAGTGATTCAGCACACCAGTGTCTGTCTGCGTGTCTGCGCGCGCGCACCCCGGGTTTTTTTTTTTTAATCCTTCAGCACAACAGAAGAAGGAGATCAATAGCAGCTTAAATTTTATGAGACAAGGAGTTAAGTTGTTCGGCTCGAGCCAAAACACCTTTGTTCTACCATAACAAGTAATCTCTGTGGTGGAATTAATATTGACAAGCTGGCTTCTTTGTAGCTAATTTTGTGGGTGCCTGAGCCAATCGGCAGCCTTGCAGTAATAGAGTTGTTATTAGAGTTCATTATAAAAGCTGTGGATCAATGGCTACACTGGGAGGGAGAGGACATGCTGCAGCAGAATGCATATGTATGCTCAAGGAAATGAAATCCTTTTAATGTCCTTGTAATAATTTATTCTATAGTTCTCTTTGACTTAAAAAAAAAAAAAAAGAAGTCTTTCAGAAACAAAATTAAAAATGTTCCCTCATGAGGCTTTTTATTTTATCATAACACTGAAACTGATAGGAAGTAAAGTAGGATTTCAGGGGTGGGAAAATTCAGGGAAACCTCGTTGCCCAGCTCTGAGTTTTATTAGCACTGTATTTTGTCTGGAAAATACCACCACTCCCATTTTATCCGAATCGCACAGACTGGTTTGTTGAGAGCTTATGCTGCTATGTGTGTAGCATTGAGTTGTCTTTTAAAACACCTTTTTTACTATCCTCGCTAAACCCTCTGTCTCATTAAATCTGATTTTTACTTTTTTTTTCTTTGATGGGGTGTCATTTTGGAGAAAATATCTTTACACTCAAGGAGAAGAAGTCACAAATATCATGCTAAAGCTTTTTTCCTGTGTTTCTGGGAAGGAATGACCTGTATGCTGTGAGTTAGCACTTTCAGCAAGCTGACAAGGAGTTCATAGAACACAGCTCTTTGTAAAAGGTTGCCTCTTTCAGCTGTAAAAGGGCTGTCCTTGATGTAAGTGTTCCCAGAGTAATAATCCATTTCTCTTGTGGCAGGCACCAGCTCATGCTATAATCTTTCCCACAAGCTCCAAATCAGTACAAGAAAGCTGTTTACTGGACAATTTTCTCTATATCTCAATGCTAAATGATACTGCATTAAAATGTGAGAATATCATACTCTAAGAAAGGCAGAAGGATCAAAGGGAGCCCTCACAGTAAGTGAGTTGAAGCAAATTAGCATCTTTTGGTCATGGTTTCCAAGGTATAAAAATATGGCATTTCAGTGCCATAAGTTGTTTGCTTTGCTTTCTCTCCTTTATTTCACTATAAAAAATAGCCATTTATTTTTTCCATCTCCCTATGCTTGTCTCTGCCAAAAAAATTGAATCACTTTCAATTGATGCAATTAGATGAGGTAAGTCCCTTGTGTAGACACTGTTGTTTCAATTCCAGCAGATATCATTAAGTCAATATAAGAGACTCTTCCACAAAAATAAGGCCATCAAGTATGAGCACTGTTTAGTCTGTTAGGTTCGGGGGTTTTTTTTTTCAATTACATTTTTCTCAAGGATTGACAAAACCAAATCATTTTAATTTTCTCTTTTTTTTTATTTATTTATTTTTTATTTTTTATTTCTCCAGACATCTGTCTTAAAACATAGATTCCTGCTATTTGGTACAGTAACAGAAAATATTCTGTGAGCAAATCCAGTGAATTAAAGAAACCTTGCCATCACATTTACCATGCTCTTTATCTTTCATTTTCTCCACCCAGCTAGAAAAAAATAGAGGCATAGTGTCTGGAACCAGTGACAGGAGGCATAGAAAATGAGGGAAAAGTTCAAAATCTAGAAACTGCAAAAAGCCAAAAATCTTAGGGAGCACAATTTTTTCTTAATTAGAACGTTTTGAATTTGTAAATTTCTTTCTTTTCCTGTAATACAAACCCCATGCCGCAGTACAGGTAGGGGGTTGACTGCTGGAAAGCAGCTCTGCAGAGAAGGGCCTGTGAATTCTGGTGAACAAGCTGTCCATGAGCCAGCAGTGTGCTCTGGGGGACAAAAATGGTATCCTAGGGGGTATTAGGAAGAACAATGCCATAAGGTTGAGGGAGGGGACCCTGTCCCTCTACTGAGTCCTGATGAGGCCCTATCTGGAGTGCTCTGAAGGTTGAGAAATATGGTTAGAGGACTGGAACATCTCTATTACAGGGAAAGGCTGAGAGCTGGGCCTTTTCACAACCTCAGGAAAAGCAGACTGAGAGGGGACCTCAACAACGTAGACAGGAGAAGACGGAGGATGGAGTCAGGCTCTTCTTGGTGGTGCTAAGAAATAGGACAAGAGGCAATGGGCAGAAACTGATGCACAGGGAGTTCCACCTGAATATGAGGAAGAACTTCTTTACTGTGCTGATGACTGTGAACTGGAACAGATTGCACAGAGGTTGTGGAGTCTCTGGAGATACTCAAGAACCATCTGGACACAATTCTGTGCCATTTGCTCTAGTATGGCCCTGTTTGAATAGGGAGGTTGGACCAGATGACCCACCGTGGTCCCTTTCCACCTTACCTGTGCTTCTGTGACAATAAGCTTAAATTTCAGAATTTGAACTGAATATACCTTGACTGCAATTTTTCTTTGAAAAAGACTGAAAGGGGAAGTAAGTGTGACATATTCCCTTTTCCCTCAGTTCAAATAAATAATTTTTTCCAGTCACCCTCTGTTGATTTTCTCTTCTCTTCATGACAGCTAATTTCTAATAGTAAAAGAATATCAAAAGAAACTTATCTGTGATTTTTATGGCTTGTCATGCTGTTCTCTGACATTCAGATCCCTCCCAGGATCTTTCTGAGGGATCCTTCTGAACCTCAGTCTTAATGTTTTCATTGGTCTTTGATGTTCCTCATTTTTCCAGTATGGAAAATCTTTAAGGAAAGCAGAAAAGAGAATTGGTAAATGTATCTCAAAGGTCAAAAGGAGTTTCCACTCCATTTATTTATTTATTTATGCAATAAAATTATTGCAAAATGAGCAAGATCTTGCAACAATAATGAGAAAAAAATAGTAAAAAACTTTTCAGCCGCATAAAAGAAATGTAAAGTCAGATCACAATGAGACTGAAACAGAGATTAAGGGCAATATGGATCTGGCTCAAAAATTAAATTACCATCCTTATAGAAAATGGAGATAAAATACCATTCTTAGATGTAAGAGCAAAACAGCTACTGGAAATGCAAAGCAGAATTTTCTCTAGTGAATTAATACTTATCAGAAAGATGTATTTTCTGGGAGACCATCCTTTTTTTAGCATACTGCTGTAAGCACTCTGTGGTCAGACCAGCCAAGAACTATACACAGCTGACCTATGGGAAGCCCAGTACAGCAATTGCAAAATGAGTACTATGATTTCTCCCATACCCTCACTAAAATATTTGTCAGGCCCTCATCCAGGCCTTCTTAGTGTTGGTCTAAAATTCCTTAGAACACCAAATTTCTTCTTGCAACATCTTTTGGGACATTCCATGTCATACAAGCATAGAAACCTTAACAAATTTTCTTTACTTCTCCATTCCCTTTCTACCAGAATTCACTGCTCTGAACACTATTAGTCACTCCTTTTTTTAATTATTATTATGATTATTCTCCTACTCCAGCCCATTTAAATTCTCTTTTTCTGCTTGATGGAACACAGAAGGTCTCTTTTGCCTTGGATCCTTGATCACTGGCTTTGAAAGTTACTTCTATATATCACTGCAGCCTGCTATAATTTCTAGTAACATATCTGCAGCTGAAATCCCTTCAGCACCAAGATGAGTCTCTAATTCTTGATTTCAATGGAGAGAGTTTCATGATGCAGGTCTAATGCTCTGTCACAGCACTTGCTCCAATGATTTCACTGTACCACTCCAGATTTACACTACAGTAGAAGCAAAGAACAATCAGACCACTGTGGCAAATGGGTGATTCGTAGGAGAGGCTTTTCCTTTGCCACAAGTTTATCCTTGGTGGAGATGAAATAGATTGCGGAGTTGTATTTGCTAAGCTCTCTTGCCACTAGAAGAAATGTAGCAAAATTTAAGCTGCTGTTCTAACTGGACATCCCATAATACTACTACTGTAGCAACAACTTTAGAACTATATACTTTTGAGTCCTCAAATCTAATTGGATTTTATTTCTTTGGAGTTTCTGCTTGCTTTCTGAAAATATTTGAACAGCAGGGGAAGCCATTCATCAGAATACACATTCTCCAGCCTTACTGCTCACAATTAACACAGGCAATAAACCACTGAATACACCTGTGTCTTGCATATGCAGTTACACTGAAAGGCATCTACTTTTCAAGTTTTAAAGCCACTTGTCCTTTCACCCTGCACCTCAAAACAGGCCTGAGGCAGGAATGTATTGCAGTATAAATACAGGCCTCAGAGCACACTATTCTTTAGAAAAATATGTGTTGTAATGAGATATCACTCCACCTGTAATAGTTTACCATATCATGCAGGCCTACAGTTATCTCAATCTGAAGTCTGTTTAGCCTAGTCTTATCTACTCATTCAGTTATTTTTTTTTATTTACATATTTTCAATACAACTTGATTGTCCATAAACAAACAAATAGATGTTCAGTGCCAGTTAGTGTTATTTTCAATGCAAGGCCCAATATATCCACTAACTTTCATGAGAACAGCATATATGCTGAGATTTTTGAAAGACCTGTTTTTCTCTTTTACAAATTCATACTCAAACTAATCTACATGCACTAAGATACGAAGCATTTCAAAAATTAAATACATCCACAATTCAGAAAAGATATTGCCAGGGAAAAAAAGAATCAAACAATGTAGTCATGGTAACCTGTAATAAAAGATCAGATCCAAAAGCTTATAAAACTGGTATCTACAATACACACATTCTCTCTCATCTTATTAGAAATAAATTCTAGAGAAAACCACTTTTCTTTCTAGTAAATGTGGATTGAAGGGTTCCTTAATGTAGCACACAAGATGGCATGAGCTGAGCCAAAGAGACACCAAACTGGAATTGTGTATTGATAGCTCTAAGGAAATTTACTGGAAAGGTATGTTTATTGAATGGCAGCAAAGTGTGATGGTGTGTAGAGTACCAGATGTCTCTCAATAAGTCTTTAAAAGCAAACATAGCAAAAAACTTTGACTGGCTGAGATAAAATCACACGACAGCCTAGGTTGGAAGGCCTTTGAAAGATCACCTGAATATCTTATGGAAAAGGGAACCTAGGTAAGATTTGCTAATAACATTCCCAGTCATGTCTTGAAAACCTCCAGGGATGGGGACTCACACCTTTAGGGATTTGTTTAAGTGATTGCTTGCTCTCACTCTGAAAATTTTCCTTCTCATGTCAAGATGAAACCTATCCTGGAACCTGTTTCCCTTTGTCATCTCCACATTACTCCTTATGAAGAGAAAGCTTCCATCCTCTTTGTAGCCACCCTTTAAGTACAGGAAGATGGTGATGATATCTCCTGTAAGACTTTTCTTCTCCAGAGTGAAAATACCTCTCTCCTTCAGTTTTTTCTCTTAAGGCATTTTCTCCTGATGTTTGGTCATTTCCATGGCTTCCTTTGGTGATGAGATTGAATATTTGTGTTATCACTTATTCTGTCTGGTAACTAGAAAAAGTAGTTAGATGTATTTGGGAAGGACAGAGTTGTAGTTTGAGAGTCACTGTCATCCCGTCTTCTACCTCCACACCTGCCTGGCAATTACTTTGCTAATGGATGAGAAAAGCATCCTAACTAGGACAAGAAAGGACTCAAATAAGGGTTATTTGATGTGATAATTGAGAGATTCATGATCCTAAATGCATTTCCACCAAAAAGACCTGGGATTCTGGTAGGGCATTTGGAAACTATCATGTCTTGTAATAATGAGAGTGACACAATGATCAGTCCCCTAATCTACCCAAGTGTGTGCTTTCAGCTTTGCTTTAATCACTGGGTGAGGAAAAGACTCTGAAGATGTCATCTGTGAGACCAAAAACTACCTGGTTGCTGAATGAGAATAATACTGCTCTGGATCTAGGTATTTTTAAGAATGTATTTTTTATCATCTAGTTAAACATAAGAGTATTTTAATTCTTAAGGATATGTTCCTTCTCCTGATTAGGAGGATATGATTAACTCCCTGATTTTAATGTAGCAGTAATATTAATTAATCATTTACTATCACTTAGGTAGAAAATTGGTATTCTTGATTGTAAATGTAAAAATAATATTTTAAATAAAGCCTGTAATTCTGGTAAAGAATCCTCAAGAGTTCTTCAGAGTGACTTCACACCAACAACTCATATCACAAGATTAATATGAGACTGGAATAATTTTGTGTAACACATAAAGAGCTCTATCCTCACTTGCACAAAACCAAAATGAGCAAATTTCAGAACACACCAGCACACAAAGAATGTATTTTTAACTAAAAACTAGTAAACTCAGGTTTCTGCTTTTGCCATTATCTACAGTCTATGCATTTTTTGAAACAATAGGGGATTATTACCTCAAGGATGATAAAAACACTGCAGAACTAGCAAAGCACTTGTCCATCAAGAATATTTTCCTTCATTGTCCTTTTTCTATTTTGCCCATTGCATTTTTTTTCATCAATACCTTTTCTCTGCTGACAGTAATACTAACAATATTTGAGATCAAGAAAGAGATACATCCAAAGTACTATTGTTTCTTGTTTTGAGAAACAGACATTCATTTAAGACATATTTTTTAATGTCAGATATTTCTATATAGCAAGTTCCTCAAAAACATTTTCTAATGTTTCTTGGTTGCATGCTAGCCTTGACATCTGTGATCGCAAAGAAACCATCAGTGTTCAGGCACAGTCAGAAGCCCTCAGAGGACCTGAAAATCCATGTTTTCCTGAATATAAATATCTTCATGGAGGGTGGGTATGTGGTAGGGAAGAGGAGGAGATTAGTGACGAATTCTCCCCACAAAAAACTATTTGGAAAATACACTTAGAATCACAGTTCTAGTTCTTAGGCAACAACTCTCTCCTCACAAGCTTTCTACAAGCCATAATAGGGTGTCAAAATTATATCTATCTACTTGTTCAGTGTCTTTGAAGTAAGTGACAAAACAATATTCTTTAGTTTGTTCCTCTGTTTTCTGTGATTTCCTGGAATTCTTAATCAAGGACTGAGCAGGCCTACAACTATTTGTCTCAAAAGTCAGAAAAGAAAAAAGGACTTTCCTTGGGCCATCTGGCCTCTATAACACTGCAGATTACTGTTGGGGACCAAATTTTGTTTTCTATGTCACTTATAGGTGCTTTGAGCAGAAGACCACCCTTCCTCCTCATGGACACATGATTTGTGTTCCCTTAACAAAACTACTAGTTTCAGTAAAAAAAAAAAATTAAATTACAATGTGGAACAGAATCTAGTGTTTTTGGCTGAATAAAGTAATCAAAATAATTCTTATTATCTAATCATAGTAGCAAATGGGGGGGAAGGGCATGGGACCTATTGCTTTTCTCTCTTTCAGATAAATGCACAAGTCAGCAGCCTGCAGTGCTGCACTCACCTGTGGGCATAACAATGCTGAAATCTGTTGTGCACAGCAGACCAGCTTCAACAAGGGAGCACTCACCTTGGAATATCCTACATCCCACAAGTGAAGGTGATTCCCTATTACAAGCACTTTACGCCTCTTTTCCACATTTTTACCAATTTCTTTACGGAAGGAATTTGTATGCCCAATTTTGCAAGGTCTTAAGTCCATGGGCTGTGAAGAAAGAAGCTTTTTCCTCCCTCAACCTTGGGAAAAGAACACTTTCCTTCCACTAAAAATATTCACCAGCCAATCTGGTTTTGTGTTGCTTTCTGTGTGTGAGTAATTTCTATGGTGAACTGAACATTTCTAGGAAAATAAATAAAAAATCAGCTTACGTCACACAATTCATTCTCTTCCATATCTACAGTGACTGAGGCCAGTCTTGTAGAGAGAAGAGCCTTGCTCACTAAGCACAGAGCTCCTGGAGGTTTGCTTCTTGACAAAACCATTCTTAATAAATTCTACCCCCTTCCTTTTGTGGGAAAATTGCAGTGAAAAAAGAAACAGCAAGGCATGACAAATAGAAAGCTAGGGAGAAGGGTGCATAAATAACATGCAAAAATCTGCTTTCCTGTGAGATCAGGACTGAGTCCAGCTAAATGTGGGGACAGTCAGGGCACTGGTTCCCTATCCTTAGGATGCAAAGTGCACATCAGCTACAGCAAAAATAGCTGCCAAACTAAAAAGAAGAAAAGGAGTATCTATCCTATCTCCCTACCTTGTTCCTTCACAGGATGGCTCCCTGTTGCCTCTACACCACATTCATCCAGCTCTCCTCAGGGCTTACTCAGCCCATATCTGCAGAGAAGGCATTTCCCCAGGGACTCTCCATGTGACTCTGGCTCTAAGAATGCTCCCCCAGATGCTTCCCATCTGAAAGGAGTTGTCCCATCCTACCCCAGGAACCAAAATATGTCACTACAGCTCTGAAAATAGCACTTCATGTATAACACACATATGACATAACTTTCCCTCTTATGCTCCAGGATTGTCAAATCAAGTCAATGGAATTGCAGTGATGTAAAATATGCATAAGTAAGGTAAGAATAAGACCCCTTTCTGCCCTCTGCAGCCTGATCATATGAGAAGCCGAACATTTCCCACTAAGTGCTTAGTGCCCTCTGCTCACATCTATTTGGTTTCAGTGAGAATTCAGCTAGCAGAGTTAATCTCTTACAACCTACTATTCTGTTGCAATATGTTCCTCACATTCAGGAAATCTGAACTGAGTTTAGAAATTCCCAAGTCCCTCTGACAGTCAATAACTTACTATTTTAGTGCAATGAGCACATTAGCCCTGAACAGCTTGAGACTGCATTCTCCATTGATCAGATAAACAATTTGTGAGATATTTTATTACAAAACGACGCACCAATTTAGCCATCTTTTCATCAATGATGTGCTTAAATTGGATGTGAAATGCCAAGAAAGTTGCCTCCCCAGGGTGCCATCAGTGAGAAATGTAAAGCAGAGGCTTTCAGTTAATATAGTTCATGTAGCGGAGTTTTATCTTTCAGTCAAATCAAATTTAAGTCAGCTGGTAATACACGTTTGACCTCCCATTATCTAAAGCCATAAATTGCATTGTAGTGATTTGTTAATCTCGCTTTAAATCATTCAGCAACCTTTTTATCGGGGGAGGGGGGGTGTTTATGAATAATGGGGGTTTTATTTTTCATTTACTTATGAATCCATAAAGTACAGTTGATTGCATCTCTGGTTTCTTGTACCTACCCCAGCCACTCAAGAACCCTTATTTCTGTTGAACATAAAATGCATTACTGTTTCTAAATTCATTTAGGTATAGAATACCCCACTCTTGTTATAAGTGCTTTATTCCAGAGATAGCATGGATAGTCTCAACAGCCCACATTCAGATTGCATTTCTGAATCACAAAAGAAATGGAAAATGAATCATAGAGTATTTGTGATCTTCTCTCAAAAGGTATTTAAGCCTGTGTTAGCATATTTACTAATACAGATTTAATTAACAGAGTGGGTGTCCTTTTTTATGTCACAGTCACTTCATGTTGCACTTCTATCACAGGTTCATCATGGAATTTCAGGAATGACACATCATGGTTCAATACATGACATAAATAAACAGGCAACATTTTTCATTTCCCTCACCACCACTTTTGAAACAAGAAAGATATGAAAAGCTGTGGAATATAAAGCATACATAGAACTATGGAAAATGAAGTATCTCCATGGTATTCTAGACTTTCAGAAGCCAAAAATCACGAGATTATGAGAAATGTTTGGGTTTTTTTAATTGTAAACATTCAGTCTCACTTATTCACTATAATCAGACTTTCTAAGAATTGCTTTGCTTCAACTGTGATACTGAGTTTTGCTATCTTTTAGAAACCTGCAGCCTGCAATCCACATAAGAGTCCCTGGCAGAGGATCCAGAAAAGGCATATTCCTGTGTGTTGGGCATTGTAAACAGCCCTAGGGAGAGATGCATCATAATCAATGTCACGGGGGTAAGAGCAGAGACTCACCAGACACGTTTAAAGGTGTAGCTGCTCAGCCTTCACTAGATGGGTCCACTTTCAATCCCGGATGATCTAAACAGGATTCAGACTCCTTATGTGTAAAATGGTAATTAGCAATGACTTGAGAGATTTATTTTCTCTGCTTGCAAAATGCTTTTTCATCCTGGCAATGCAGTTTTTTCATCCTTTAAAGATGTCTCAGATAGACTTTTCTCTTGGCTAGACTAACATTCCCTTTCCTCAGGTCGGAGCCTCTCTGCCAGACCAAGTTTTAAAGGGGTCTCTCCCACTGACCAAAGCACAGATGGTCAAGCACATATAGACGTAGCATTCAAACTTCTTGATATTACAGTACAGAGCACTTAAGCTAATTTTATTAAGTCAAGCTTTATCCTTCGGTCTTGCAGGACGTCTCAGAAGGTTTAAAATCAATTTTTCCTACATCACCACTGTCCTTTACTTCTGCTATCATCTCTGTTCGTGTCTGTGTGAACTCCTCTTGCAAAGGAGCTCATGACACCAATAGCAAAAGGAAACACTGACATCACAAGAGACCTGTAATCACGCCTAAGCTTTCATTCACACTTCAGGGACATTCAAATATGTAACACAGGTCATCCTCCCTTTCACTTATGCCACCGCATGTGAAAACCTTCAGGATGGGATGCTAGAGATAAGCCCTGTTGCAGGAGCCACCCCGAAAAAGCAGAGCTGTCAGTAAAACAGACTCAGGCAATTAATCTTGTAATTAAAGATCAAAAAGCAATACTGTTAGTTATTCTAAAGAGTTATATTCCAAAAATCCATATTTCAAAGGGTTATTCCCACGCAGTAACAATTCACATTAACAACCCATTCTCTTGTACCTTTAACCTTGGTTCTCAATATTTGGCATAAAAGTCAAACACAAAACATTAAAATCAAACTAGAAAAAATATGTTTTGGCTCACCTTTGCTTTTTGATACAGCTCTAAAGAGGTCTCTATTCATTGTATCTCTCTGTGTCACCAAGACTACTCAAGAACTAGCAATAAAGGCAGCAATACATAAATTCAATAAAGGCAATACAATAAAGGCAGGTATAGAAGTGTTAGGTGGCTTACAGCTCATTCATAGCTTATCAATATTTTTGCTAAAACACAGCAATATTAATAAGCATCTAACTTGGAATTTTATATTAAGAACACAGATGAGTAATTAGCATAAAAACCCAGTTGTTAGATATTACATTTCAATACATTTGGGAGGGTGGGGCTGATATGCAGGAGTTGTGCTTAGTACTCATAGCAGCTAAACATTTGCTGGGTGTCTGAGTGTTAGTGGGGCTAACATCAAACACTAAACAAGAAATCATTGCTGGGACCCCAAAATCATCATCAGAATGTTAAAAAACCCAACCAAAGAAACAAATACACAAAAAAAAAATAAACCAAGAACTGTAAGGATAGAGAAAACCAGAAAATAATTTTAATTTGTCTTAATTTGACTTTTTGGGTTGGTGCACTCATACTGTTCTTAACTTCTTCACAGCACTAGAAATACTGAAACATATGAACAAAAACTAAGATGATAACATGAACTCTCATCTCTGGAATTAAGGATTTGAATAAATTTATTGCTAAACTGGTATTAAATAATATTCTCATGGTATTATCAACTAATGAACAATCATGCCTCAGTGCAAGCTACCTAACTCAGATCAGGTAAGTACTGAAAGCTCCAAGGCAGCTTCTGGGTCCCGCTTTATTCCCTGAGTATTGTTTTGACCTCAGGTACACCCAGTGTAGACACAAACCCTATTCCAGAGAGAAAGGACACACCACCAACATGCACCCATGGATCCTAATGCAACAGTTCCACTCATTTTACAGCTTCTCTACCAAAGCACTGAAAGGTACGGTTCTGGGGAGAAGCCCAGAACATCAGTACTTTCTTAAAATTGAAATAATTTTTGTAACAAATACACTGCAGTTTTTATTTTGAAAAAGCTGAACTCAGATAAAACTCATCTAAAGTATGAACCCTTTACCTAGCACCACTCTTTCACTAAATGGTAAATTATCTCAGCTTCCAGATATATTTAAAAAATTGAGAATCCACTGCCGTAAAATGAGTACAAAGCCAAATTAAAAGTAAAGCCATAAAGATACCTTATCTTCAAAATGGGACAGAAAATCACTATCTTGAAGACACTGGAAGTATTTCTGAGAAACATAGGATCATTTCATTTGGAAAAAAAAACCCTTTAAGATCATTGAGTCCAATTTAAAATTTAAAAATAAAAATAAAGAGTTTATTTTAAAAGAAAAAAAAAAAGAGCTCTTCACCCTCAGATTGACAACACCAATTAAAATCTTTTTCTTTTTATTTGAAAATAATAATGTATTTGTGCATATGAGGAAAAAATCAGTAGGAACAAAATGATTTTGTGAAAAATCATGTAGTATAAGTTTCCAATGTGACAGAAGCAATCTGGCAGATTTATTATAGGTCAGTAGTCAGAGCAGTTTTTTTGAAAAAAAAAACAGAAGTGTTATAAAACTATTATACTTTCTATTATGTTCTCTGAATTAAGAAGAGTCTGTTTCTGAAAGCCTTGAAGTTTTGGTATAGTTTGTTTTGGGTTTTTTTCTAATTATTAACTTTAGCATTTATTACACCCAAAAGTGATCATATATTTATGCCCATATTCTGCTTTTGCTGTATGATTGCAAATTCCGTAAGACTCTCATTCAACAAAACAACTTCAATTTTTTATTCATACATTCAAGACTTCAATCATTATGGCTATTTGAAAAATTATATCACCAGCAAGAGCAGACATGAATTTATCTTTTGTAAGCTATAAAAGAGAAAAATATTTATTTTCATTCCTGTAGGGGAGATAGGTTGTGACAATAAAAGGTAAATGATACCCAGAGATTTCAACTGCACAGTCAAAACCTGGGTTGGTTTTCAGAAAAAACATGAAAACTGTCACACATTTTTACAGTTTTGCATCTGCCATTGATATTCACATATTCAGCTATGTATTCAGATTTATTTTTAGTATCAAATCAAACTAAAAATATTACATCTACTTGTGAAAATAACTAAAATATGGTTAAGACTGCAAAGACAGAGTGTTCACATGATCTTAATGATGTTAAATCATACACATGGACATGCAGAATCAGACAGAGTAACATCTTTCCAAAAAAATAATATATTTTTTCAGATAACTGTACCAATATGGATAATTCTCATCAGCGGGGGTCTTTCATGTATTAAATAGAAGCATGATTCAACAACAGCAACAGAGTCTGTCCTGGCACTGCTTCAAAGATAGGAGGTCAACCATAATGTGGGATGCTTAAAAAAAAGGCCTGTTCTCACCTTGGAACTGATCTGTACTAAACATGATAAAAACAACACAAAACAAACAAACAAGCGAAAAACCAAACAAATAAACAAAATTTTAAAAACAACAAGAACCTGGAAAAAAATTCCTTGAACTTGAATTCTCCATTGAGAGGAAAATTCTGTGGCTTTAAACTTATGCTGACTGGAAATTCAGATGGTTTCCTGAGAAATACAAAATTCAGGAATGCTGTTGGATGTTATTTTAAAATTTGGTCTTTTTGTTTAAAAAAAATCAATGTTGCACAGTTGTGTTAAACAAAACACATGCCATTTTATTTCATACCACTATGCCAGACATAAACATTATTCACTTTTGAAATTCATAATTTTAAGAACACTGTGAATGTATATGGGTAGCCAGGGAGCTATCAATGAAGTTGGAGAGCAAAAATTCATAGAATAAGTAGATCCACCATTGTTTACCTCCTAATATCACTATGCCTCAAACTCTTGCATCACCAAAACAGCTCAGAAATTTTATTAACACATGGCCAAATCCACTGGGAAAATAATTTAAGCAGAAAAATCAAATGATACCTGCAAACTGTGTAAAAGAATTTAAGTACAAGTCTGAAAATCTTCTGCCTGAAGCAATTAAGAAAGATGCTTTCACCAATTAAAACTACCCTAACAGGTATGAGAGCAGCTATAAAAGTATTGCTTTCGGATTAAAGAAAAAAGTTGATCATAAATATAAATCAGAGTGTAGGAATTGTAGAAAATTGGTATGGGAAGGGAAGCAAAATTACTTTATCATTATGCCAGAGCTAAGTACAATATTTATGCACTGAAAGAGTGACTGGGCACTGGAATCATCTGCCCAGGGAGGTGGTGAAGTGACCATCCTTGGAAATGTTTTTAAAAAGACTGGATGCAGCACTCAGTGCCATGGTTTAGCTGATGAGGCATCAGGTCATAGGTTGGACTTGACGATGTCAAAGGTCTTTTTCAACCTAGTTCATTCTGTGATTCTGGAATGCTGTAATCTAAAGGCATATTTTTCCATGAAAGCAAGGAAAGGCACTTCCATGAAAGGAAGGAAAGGTCAATCAGGACTTACTTTTTCAGCCAAAAGTGAAGGAAGATTAGGCTTCTGACACCATTAAGAGCCATTAAGAGACATAATGCTTTAGAACAGCAGCTCTGTTGATGCTGGTAATTCTGCTCCCCCATGTATTCTTGTTCCTTCTATTACCAGCTACAGTATCCTGCTGTCAAATCTACCCAAGTCCCTGAAGGAATGAAGGAAGGCTAAAAGAAGGGGCAATAGAGCATGGTTTCCAAACTTTGATCAGACTTTTTACTTGCATCATTTCCTCTAATGGAGAGGTGACATCCAAATCACCTTGTCTAGTAACTGCTAGAACTTCCCTCCTCCATCATTTCCTGTAGCAATGGGGAACAAAGAGACAAGGACACCCTTATGCATCCGAAGGAGATCACTTTATTGTAGAAATCACCCTCCTTTTATGCTTTTAATTTCAACAGACAAAACCTAAATTTAACAGAAGACAGGCACCCATTGGCTGGGTCAGCTGCAGTCTGGTGTCCGTGCATCATTTCTGTGTCTCTTCTCCCAACCAACTTCCCACTGTCCAGCCCGGAGTTGTGCCCTCCTACAGGGCCTTCTGGTGAACATAACAACTTTAACAATTATGACCCCATGTTCCACAATTTCCCCAAATGTGTCATTACACTTAATGCACTTCCACTGACTGAGTTAATGCATTACAGTGCCTCTCTTATCATTGTCCTGCTCTAGCAGGACACTTCACTTCACTGTCCTGCTCTAGCTACCACATGAACGAATTTACTCTTCTGTCAAGTTTCCCCCTCAGTCTCCCAACCCCTTCATGCCCAAACAGGTAAAAACACACCTTCACACACACACACACACACCCCCTCTCTGTCAAACTGCATTGTTGGTCCGTGTCAGTAAGAAAAACACCTTTACAAAATCCTGCTGTGCAGCCAACCTTCAAGCACACTTCTCTCACAATGCCTACCAATAATGGCAGTCTCTAGTGTCAAGGCCAGGAGTGTACTGAGATTTCTGAGGTGGTTAGGGGAGAAAGAAACAAACAAACAGGCAGAAGTCATTGCAAGAGGATACTCTCTTCCTCTCTTCAAGAATAAAGTGGCTCTAATAGACTGTAGCCACATTAGGCGTGGGTTTAACAAACTTCGTTAACTCATTTTCCCCGAGCACTCTGTAGGAACAGGGCTCTGTTTGCATTACCACACTTTCACTTGCCAATATGCTCACAGCATCTTACCTGTTGCAGACTTCAGTTGCATCTGGTCTGAAACAGTGACGGTGAATTTTGGCTTTTCCTACATCTCTATGCAGTGTCTTGGGTAAGGTAGCTCTGAACTTATAATGAGGTTCTTAAATGCTACCTTGATATAAGTGGCTAAGAGAAACAGCAGTAATAAGACTAAATATTTAGGGAGCAATAACTAGCTCACCACTATGGTTGGTTTAAATCCTACAAGAACTATGGGCTCTATGACTCTACCAGCACACACCATTTTGCAGACAAATTAAGATTTGCTCACTGGATGTCTACTCTCCCTTTAGCCACAGAGGTACTGGACAAGTATAAATAAATTTAAATTTTGTTCATTGGTTCTAGCTCATCTCTATTTCCAGTTAATCAAACATAAATCTGATCACACAGCTTGGATAATATCATTGTTCGCTTTATAGCCATGGCTCACCGTCACACTGGACAAGATCACACAGGGGATAAGGTCATGGAAACTCTCTGTGTGTCTTCTACCCTGTGATGTTATCAGGTACTCAACCCTAAAGCAATAGAAATACACTGATAAAAGAGGGGAAAGGGAACTGTGATAATAAATCAACTCAACTGCAGAGAAAGTGCCAGGGAAAACAGTATTGATTTTTTTTTTACAAGTCAGCGCACAGATTTGTCAGACAAAAGAATAGAGATGTCAAAACCCACAGAATCAAACACACCAATATTAAGAGAAAAACATCCACACTACCTACAAATGCTAGAATGTGTGCATAGCAATGCTTTTCAGGAAGAAGAATGTATTTTATCATACGCAGAAAATTTAAATAAAATATTTGCATGATCTCTATTTAGCAGCTACTGTTTGCCCCACACTGATTTCATATTAAGACATCTAAGTAGGGTCAGGCAGAAAGGGAGTCCACTGCAAAAGGAAAGTGCCTCTGGCCCAGTGAACAAAAGATGCTTCACTCCTCACCTAGGGGAGGTGACGCACTGGTCACCACCTCCCCAGGTGATAGCAAATTATCTTGTTTCCCTTCAGTGACTTAGAGGAGCTTTCTTTCTGAAATGGCCATGTTACACTCCTGGAAAATAGGAGATTGGTCAGGGGAGGTCAAGCAGACAAGACTATATTTGAGAGAGAAGACATTTCAGTTCTCTTCCACTAATGAAATGAAGTATTAAAATTATGTAACCTATTAAAATAAATATAATAGACAAAATCATAAATTTTGATCCTCTCACTGAGGATCATAAGCAAGTAGTAGTTACATGAAGTGCTGAGTATAAGAATAGGAATAACTAGTAGTTCAGAGCAGTGATTCATCTGCTATCTAATACTTTTATAAATTCAGGTAAAATAAGGTCAGAAGGACTCTTACTTCAAATATTGTATCCTGTGGAACAGAAGCTGTTAAATGCAGTTCCTCTTATTTGTATTCCCAAAACCTGCTTGGGAAACAGCAAAACCAATTATTTTAGAAAGACATTTAACATTGATTTGAAGACTTTATAAGGTGTAGAAATCATCAGTTCCACTGGTAATCTGTGCTAGTATTTCCATGCCCTCACTTACAAATTACTACTAATTTCTTATTCAAATTTGGATGCCTTTAATTTCCCACCATTAATCTTTTCTCCCTTAAATTAGAGGCAAGATTTTCTCACCATATTTGGGCATTATAATCACAGCTCTTTTAAATCTTTTTAGAAAAAGGGATAGACAGAATTCTTTAAAATTCTCATTATAACTTGCATTTCTCAGCACAAGAGATATTTTTGTGGCTCTTTTGAGCAAAACTTTTAACCCTTTGCAACTCTGGAGCTGCAAGGGGTTGTTATTCACATGGATATGAATAGCACCTGTGACCATCTGGATATAAACTGATGTCATTTCCCCAACTCACAGGACTTCAGCACCTTTCATGTTATTGCCAGTAGGGTACCAGGCATACCCACGGCTACATGCTATAGAATATGTGCCACTTACAAACTAACACTGAAGCACAAATCAGGGCACTGGAAAAACATTATGCTTTAGCAGATGTTGATATTCTTTAAATTGGACATGCTGTTTTCATTTGCTTGGCCTTGTTTTTATTACCATGCTTTTATTTCCATTGAATGAGAAGCAGTGTTAAAAAGAAGAAAAGAAACTGTGTTTCATCTTTGCAGGATGGTCACAAGAGGCTTGTTTAGGGAAAAAAATTGCAGTAGAATTAGGAGACCAGTTCTAGGCATCACCAGAAAGGTAAGCAGCCTTGATTTTCAACACCTACACTTCACCAGCTGCCAACATGCTACAAGAATTATAAACTTTCAAGTACTCTTGAATTTTGTATGTACATTCTTTTCTGTGATAGGATTTTTCTTTCCTTTTCCCATCTTTTCAGTCTCTGAAAGGGTTATTAAAAAAGAAGAAATGTTATGCAAAGAAATACGTACAATTTTATATCCCCAGTTATTTAATAGTGTATTCTGAATGGTGTTAAAAGCTATTAAAATAGAGGCTGTAATTAAACTCTTTTTCTGACAGAAATTTCCCCTTTGCAAGCTTCCCAAGTTTAAAACACATCCATGCCATGAGCCACACCAGCAGAACACTTGTCCCTGAGCTTCCCTTCTCATGGGGCACTTCCAATTACTATAGAAAAGTGAAGTGCATCATAGCCAAAGTTTTCATAGCTTTCAGCACAGTGAAGCAGCTGCCTGTGCTGTTAATTCTTCTCATAGCATGGGCAGTCCCCAGTCCTACCATTAAATTAGAACCTCTTCATGATGGAGACACGGCGCACAATTTGAAACATTAAAAATGATGGTATTGAGAAAAATGCTGGTATTTGATTTTAAATGCTGGATTATTTTAAATGTTGGATTGATTAAAAATGCTGGTATTTGAGAAGGCTTAAAGCTAGTTTTGTTTGCTTGGCACAGAACAGCAGAATGGAAACTGCCTTTCCATGTTCTCTTCATGAAAAAGCAGGTCAATGGTAAACAAAATTTCAGAAGCACAATCTGTATCTTTCCTGTTTGTTTTAATTTTTGAGCCAAGTAAAATTATGTTGAAGTGAGGGCTGTTAAGGCAGCCATCCTTCGACAACTTGAATGTTCTAATAGTCTCTAGAACCTTTAGGAAAAAGGATGGTAGTGCTAAATGCTCTATGGACAGGAGAATTAAGATTGGATTAAGAGAGCAAGACTTTTGAATAAACACCTACATGTGATAAATGATTAAATCAGGAAATAACAAGTCTGGCTGAAAATACACTTTTTCAAATATACACTGGCTTGTTCTTGTTCATCAGACCTGTCAAACATACAAAAGTTGTTTGTTTGGAAATTGTATGGGCTATTTACTACCTGGACTTCTGAATTCAAGCCCACAGTTTAGGCCTATGGAGTCTTGGAAAAAATCCACCAAGAACTCTAACACTGGGTTCCTTGTACTTATCTTTGCATTTTTATGAAAACATCTAGATCTCAAAAAACATTCCTTGAAAACATACTTCTTAGACATAAACAAAATCCTATCTATGATTTTAGCAAGAAATTGTCCTTCCTATTATTTTCCTTAGAAATCTCTTTCCTACTCTGCCATCTAACGATTAAAGTGAATGCTTTCCTTCTTTCTATTTTTCTGAAAAAATTAAGCGAATTCTCTCTGAACAAAAACCAAATAAATAAAAAAACCTTAATCATCCTTAAAGAGGTAGGAAAACCTCAATTGTGTAGGTGCAATTAAAGGTTTTTATATGACAACTTCATATTACTTATCTTACTAGAAACAATTTAAAATTACATTTATGTTCAAAATTCTTGAAAGAAAAAAGCACGTTCTATTGATTTTATCATTTAATGCTTTATTTTTCCATTTCAAATGTGTGACTTACAGCATGGGCTGCTATACAGAATATTTCATGGGGGACTACATCTTTATTCTCTTCCTGAATGTCCTGGTTTTGGCTGGGATAATGTTAGTAAAACTGAGTGCCTGTTCCAACTCATCCTGCACTTCCCTCCTTTAGAGTCGCCTGCCTGGCTCACTTTTCCCTCTCTGCTGACATAACAGTAGTATTGAATGGCAACAACCAAAACATTCATGACAAACTCATCTTGCTCAGCCTGTGCAGCTATTTGTCTGTTTTAAACACAAGTTACTCTTATGAAAATCTAACATGAACACAACATGCCTGCTGGCATTTTTCCTTTGCACCAGCACATCTTATGAGCCTAACAAGGCTCATCCATCATCTGCACTAACCATGGACTGAGGTGAAAGGTCAGGAGTCAGGGATTGGAGAAAGTCAACTGTAAGGGGACAGAAGGCATGCTGATAGGTAAAAGACTGTATCACTGTCATCTACTGGCAGCAGTGATTGACAAAGACAATATTGCTTGGTAATACAAGACAATTATCCATTTATTTCACATTTTCCTTTTGCTCTTCACAGCTGGAGAGATGCAACAGCTTCTGCTGAAAATCCTGGAGAGACTTTTATGATTTCTGCCATGTCTGTAGTGCACAGCATCTGCTCAGCTTTTAGATGTGACCCCCTCAGTGAGACGCTCATAATTTTAGGTTCCAGGTTCAGTCATTTTGCCCTACACAAATAAGATTTCTTATTCCTCCAGAGGTTTTGAGAAAGTCATGTGAAAGAAAATGGTCTTGCCACTGTCAGATGTTCCCGATAGCATTGTTCTCTGACATTTTTCTCTGCAGGGATGTTCTTTCTAAAAACTCATCATCATGTTAAGACTTAAATCCCACAAGCTTCATAAAATAAGCCTCTCTCTGAGCAGGGCCTCTCTTTCATTCCCAAGTATCCACTCTAGAATCTCAGCAACAGTTTTCCAATTTCTAAGACAATTACTTTCCATTATTCTAAATGTCTTAATCATAAGATATGACAGCCTAACCAGTAAAAACATGCTCCAGTGTTTTTAATTTCATTTTTTCACAAAATTAAGGAGCAAAAGAACAGTATATTTGGGATTATTTTAAGAAGAGAGAGATGTTCAGCAGTCTGCTAAACAATTGCATATCCTTCTCTCTCAAAAAGATTCTATGTTGTAAAAGCAGTAAACAGTAATATGAAAGAAAGTTTCCTAAATTACTTGACCTTCCTTTCACAGTCCAATGAGCAAATGATAGGACCACTGATCGCAGAGGGTTATTTTAGGAAAATATCCGTACAAAAAATATACAGAAATATGGTATCCTGGACCTAAAGGAAATCATCTCCATGTCTTAAACTTCTGATAAACATAAAAATAGAACCAGAATCTGTGACTGTCTTTTGAAGAGCCCAGGTTGAAATTTAAATGTCCTTAAAATTTAAATGTCCTTAAAGAAATAATCAGGGTTTAAGCCCTGAAGGAACCTCTTAAACACTCAGCCTGACATATTTTAACATTCATTATATATTTTTCAGCTATCCTATGCTAGACTGAAAAAACTCTATCTTGGCTAAAGAACTGTTAGCCCAACAATTGCAGAGATTTTTGGCCTAGGACTTGCTGAGATGTGTGAGGTGAAGAAGCCCCTGTCCAACCCATGGTACATGTCAGTGCTTGCCCCTTCTCGCTGCATGGTAGCGGCTCCCAGGGAGTCTCACTCATTGTGCTTTAAAGCCAGAATGAAGAGCTCTTCAACAGCCTGCATTTTTTTTACCTCAGAAATACTTACATGCAGCAATCAAGTTACTGCAACCTTTTGTTTTTCCTTCTCTCAGCCTAACAGCTGGAGGTTTCTAAGCCTGCCTTTCAAAAACCTTTACATCATCTTTGCAGCTCATTTACGCACTGGCCCCACTTTTAAAATACGACCATAGCCAGACTGTGGTGAGCAGAACCACATTTAGCTTCTCAATATCTGTCTCACTGACTTGGTTTAAAGAGGTAAAAATCACCTACCTATTGATCCTCTGTGCTCATGCCTAAGGATCACATTAGCCATTTTGTCAGCATAGCACTGAACTCAGTGGTTGAAAATAATGCTGCAAAAATGCTGTTAGTGTTCCAGTATGACATAGTTTATAGCTAGAAATCATGTCCCCTATAATATGTATGTCAAAAATATCACATTCTTTTTCAGTATTCCAGCCCATAATTAATTGGAGGTCCAGAACCATAGAGGTGTAAGTGTGCATAGTACAGAGTGCTAGTCTTTCTTTCACTCACAGCCTTTCAGTGTTTTACACGCATGTCTTCATTTCCAAGAAAAGATAAATATTTCATCTTTCATAATTTTACATTCTGCTTTAATCTGTTGTTTCAAATAGGATTTACTCTAGTAGAACTACCATACAATCTTAGAAATGGTCAAATCACCAGAAAGTTATTAATCTTGGATATATACACTGGGAAAACTCAGTAGAAAAGGTAAAGAGTAACTTAAGGATTATAGTCTTTAGTGGAACATTATTTTTATGTGCCCAGATCCTGAAATCTTACATCAGCCAGCACATTAAACTCCCAGAAGGCAGCAGAGGAAAGGTTCATGTGAAAAAGTGCTTGACTGCTGAAGGAGCCACTCCATAAAACTATTAATCCCCAAGAAGGACAACAGAGCTTACACTAAGAGTGAAATATGTGCAATTGAGGGTGCTACCCATTTCATTATTGATTACTGAATGACCCAGCACTGCAATCTGCTGCAAGGAAGCAATGATTCTACTCTCCTCCATCACCTAATTCCTTAACGCTGAAGTTCTGAGGTCTCAGATTTTAGCATCGAAGTCATGCTGCTTATTCTTGAGGATTTCTGGTTCTTGTTTTTGTAGACACGGTAAGTCAAGATTATTTAAACAGTAATGCCTGACTATTAAACACTGGAGAAATAAAAAAGGAAAAAAAATTAAAAAACACCAACAAAAAAAACCTGCACCAAAAAAAACCTACCACCCATTTAGAAGTATTTTTTATTAGCAACTGTATAATGTATTTAGGTATTTTTGACTATTAAAATCAGCATCAGTCTTACCTCTAAATTCAAACTTCCCTATGCTGAGAATAGCCCAGAACCCTCTCTTCTTCTGGGAAAGGCTCTTTATTACTCATCAGAAATAGCAGAAGCTAATGTCAGCATAAGGTTGGGAGGTTTTTCTCTTGTTGCTAATCTCGAGGTACTTGCAGGGGCTGATGAGGCATGCTCAGAGCACACTTAGCCATTCTGACTCCTCAGGGAGCTTAAAGCTGCCCAGAGAGTAAGATCTTAGACGGCTCAGACCAAATGTTTAAAATAAGGGCAGAAATATTAACTTAGGAAATAGCTCAAATCTTCTTCCTCCTTTTATCTAAAAAAGTTGTCATTTTTTTTTAATCACAACAGAAATTCCAGGCTCATTCACACCATTTAATGCTAATCCCTGCAAGACGAAGGATTTCTTAGCTGTCCTTCTGACTACATAAGTAAAATTTCCTGTTAGAATACTATTAAGCTTAGAGACTTTATTTTCTCTAACTCTACTCTCAATTACTTGTTCACCTCTGGTTGTACAGTAAGGTCATCCATAATATTCAAGTTGCTTTAAGCACACTGTTTTAGCACCTCAAAAAAATCTCACTAAGCACTTATATGTCAACCAAAAATATGTTTTGGTGTTTTAAATCTGTCCTTTAATAAAGTCTCCAGGTAATATCTGGGCTTCATTATGTGCTTAATGAATAGGTACCTTTAAGAAAACAGTAATTTGAAATAATCTGTGAATGGAGTCAATGGAATCCATGTATAAAAGTAGATTCATCATGTTATTTTATTGATATAAGTGATAAAGATACTTTTCCCAGCTCAGTTTCAGATTTGCAACATTTTGTTTCGGTAACAGAAAAATCATACTTTTAAGGTGTTAACTGAATTGAACATTTCTCTCTTTCTGGCTTTCACAACAACTCTCTTCGTAGAAATGTGACTTCCCTACAAGGACAGTACAAACATCTGAACTCCACAGATTCACTTAAGGTGGGAATTGCTGGGTTTTCAAGTCAAAATCACTGCCAATTCTTGTGTCAGGTATTGCTGGTGTGCTTCAAACGGTGACTAAAGAACAAGAAGTTGGCCCTTGTTCCCAAAAGCATACAATCTATGACTCAGCAGCAGAAAACAGATCAGATATACAGAGAAACACAGAAAGAAAATGAAACAGCGGTTTGTGTGATTTATCAGTTAAACAACAAAAACAATATGGAAAGGTAGATGTGAACCAAATAAAATACCTGCTTTCATCAAAGATTTGCAGTGTTCAAACTGTAAGCAAGTTATGTACCCTGCACCTGTTGAAAGGAGACAGTGAGGTCAGTGGTTTGTCATAAATTTGTTTGCGCTTGACTACAATTGCATAGTTACTTCTGATTCCTATTCCAAGAACTTAAAAGTTCATAGATTTGCTAGGGCAAAGATCCTGTGTCAAACTACTAATACATGACATAATGCTGGACTAGTTTCAATATTTTGGCAACTGCCAAGTATTTGAAGGCTAAATTCCATTAGTGATTTAACTCATAAGAACTTTTCTGTTTCCCTGATGTGCGTCTGTGGCCACCTGACATTATTTCCTTATTTCTTTTTCAAGTTGTGCTCTCTCTCAATATTTTTTGAATTCTCTAAGTCTCCATTTGATGTGGAAAATAATGCCTAGGTAACCCCTCTGTGCATCCTGTGACATTTCAGTACTGTCCTTGGTTAGCAGTTACCTGGTTTTGTTTTACAATGAAGAATAAAGTCAGCAAAGTCTAACAGGATATACCATTAAATCAAATCATATAGTACCAAGTATACAAATCAGCTTTTTGTCTCAGATTTGGTTATTATTTTCAGTTGACAATAAGGCTAGTAAGATCACTCCATATGTAATGCTGTCTCTATGCAACTGCCAACCACACACTTCATCAGGTTTTAGATATTACATTCTTCAAACATTTTGACAAGGCTTAATTTAGACTTCTTTATGCTACACTTTGTCTGATGGGTCTCTCAATGCAAAATTTTCCCTAAAAAAAAAAGCAAAGGCAAAAAAAAAGCCCCAACTTTGCTCAGCAACAATGAAATAGAATCAAAGAATATTTCAATTTAGAAGGGACCCATAAGGACCATAGATGTAGATATTTCTACAGATTTTGAGTCTACATCTATAGTCTCCTTTGGCAAGGAACATCATTGATTTCTGCATCTGTAACAGAATGCATTACATAGCTTTAAATATTCTGTATCTGATCCTATAATATTCTAAACATTTTTAAATACTCTTATCTGGTAAAAAAATCATACATAATAAAACAGCATCAAACTCTACTTTGGTCTATTCTATCTCTCTATGATAAAGTATTAAATATTAAACAATTTAGATAAAAGAAAGATGAAAAAGAGGTACTCTTCCTATCATAACTTAGCATTAATATTTCATTAAAGTCCAGATGTGACATATTATTAAATAGGGACATTTTTCTTCAGGAGTATTTCTTCTTATCACTGCATTTTTTAATAATTATACTAATTTTTTTTTGTATGAATCTTTTAAATTTTGAAAAATAAAAATTATTATTATTATTTTTATTAACTGTGCAAGACTAAACCATGGCCAAAATCACTGTACTTGACAGATTCCAATTTTTTTTTTTAATTATTTATTGGAAATTTAGAGTGGTATTGAATGACATTCTCTTCTACTTTTCAAGCAGACTATTTTTTTTTTGCCACGGACATGTAAAACTTCAAGTGCAAATCTGCTCAAAACACAAGGAATGAGTCATCATTTTATCCAGGGACCTGAATGAGAGAAAGGCAGGAAGGCAGTCTTTCATTCAAACCTTGGGGTGGTTTTTTTTCAAAAATTGTGACAATAAACAAATAAATTCAGGTATCAAGGTTTTTTATTTCCTTCCAGTTGTTGGACACACCCTTCCCACTTCTCCTAGCTAAAGTTATTGCCGCCAGGTTTTCCGCAGGCTTTTGGTGAGCGCGCAAAGCATTCGTATTAATGGCTTAGTCTTCCATGGCATTTGGACTGATGGCTTTTTTTTTCCTAAATACATGATCTGTAGCCTGTTCCCACCTCTATTTTTATCCCCACGAGCTCTTTCCATTCCATACTTGTTAGTACCAATGCTGTATTAATGTTCTATTGGGATGCTTTGAGTCTTGTTATTCGCATGTGCTTCGGCCAATGCGACTTCAGCTCTTAATTGTTGTCTAATCCTCTCAGGCCAGGAACTATTCAAAAAAATAAGAATTTAATTAAGTTGTAGCTGAAATTTTATCTCACTTAAAGTACATTATAGTTTATATGTACTTTCTTCATCCTAAGGCTGGTTCTTAATAATTCTTGCCTGACAGCAAATAATGCAGCAATTGCTTGCATCACTTTCAGTGTATTGTGTAGGAAAGGCACGTGACCCTTGGAGCCTGTACTATTTTGCTGAGATAAATGCAGGGTGAGATAGCTCGTAACACATCACAGACACACAAAAAAGAGAAGAGTTGGTAAGACACGTACATGTATCGCATAGCACAACATGGACGAGGTTGAGAGTAGTGATGATGTGCTTATCATCCCTGGGCAGTGTACATCCCAGCAGTTACACCTCTGATGGTCAGGAGCTTTTGGGTACACACACATCATACAAGAAAAAACATTTCAAATTTCATGGCAGAGAATCACAGGATCAACAATTCTGGAAGAGACCTGGTAGATCATCCAATCTGATTGTCACCCAGCACCACAACTGTAACCCCTAAACCACATCACCCAGCACCAGATCCAGATGCCTCTTAAACACCCCTAGGATGGTGGTCCACCACTTCCCTGGGAAACCCATTCCAATGGGGTGAATTTTTCTTATGGTGAATTTTTTTTTCTCATATCTAATCTCCCCTGTCTCAGCTTAAGGTCATTTTTCCTCTTGTCCTCCCACTGCTGTCACGGCAGAAGAGACTGGCCCTGCCTCTCTACACCCCGCTTTCAGGGAGTTGCAGAGAGCAGTACGGTCCTCCCTGAGCCTTCTCTGCTGAGACTAAAGAACCCCAGCTCCCTCATCTGTTCCTCATAAAGCTTGTTTTCTAGATCCTCCATGAGCATTGTTGCCATTATCTGGACATGGTCCGTCCCCTCAATGTCCTTTATAAAGTGAGGGGCTCAAAACTGAGTGCAGTTCTCAAGGTACAACTTGACCAATGCCACATACAGGGAGACAATGTTCTTTTCTTTTGAGATAAAAAATGTATTTGTTTTTGCTGCCACTGTCCACTGCCCTAGCCATAAATGCTTTAGTCACACTCTCAGGCCCTGTTCACACACATATGCACACATAACCTTGGCACATTAAAGCTCATGGATTATAAGTACACTAAAGGCCACTAAAGTAAACAAAGTAAGGCCACAAAACAAAACAAAACAAAACAAACAAAAAATAGACAGGAAAAGAGACATTGGAAAGATTATGAGTAACAGAATTGTGCTAACTTATCCTACAAAGTTTTTCTAAGAGGATGAAAAGCACTTGCTAATAGATAAACAAACTGAATGTATTAGGTAGTGACATTTTTCATCTTGTTTCCTTTGTTTATTCAAGTGAAAAAAAAGATCAATATTCATGAAGGTAAAAGCACAAATATCATTGGGGCAGGATTACCACAAGCACTGCAATTTAATACCAATTACTTTCTTCACAGACAAAGAGTACAATTAGTTTTAGCTACTTTTACTCTCTATAGCCATATTAAAAAAAGCTATAGAAGTTGTTTGCTTTCTTATATGCTCATTAATAACACATATTGATCAGCCTAATTGCAAGTGCACATTTATACAACACTGCTGAAGTTATTTATCTCTGCTAAAGGTATTCACCTTTTCCATTAAGTTATTAAATCACAATTGTTCTCAATAATATTTTATAAGGGCTTCCATAGAATTACAGTATTTAGAAAGAATGCTGCTTGACATATCTCATGTTATTGTTTCCTGTAAAAGAGCGTAATTAAAGATCAACTCCACAAAACTAAAAATTCATTACAATCCATAAAAAGTATGTGTCATAATGTGGACCTGAGATGGAATTTATATTGCCCAGGAAACATTTTTGTATATAAACATAGGAGAATCTATCACATTCATAGCTCATCATGTCCCTGTATTATAGCTCTCGGTTTTTGTACAAGACTGAGTTAATCAGCATCCTTAATTGACTGTCAAAGGGGAGTGTTTCTTTTCTTCACTTTATTTTCATGTACATCACAGACAGCAGGGGAACTGCTGCCCATGTCATTTAATCAGACACAAGTTCACAGGTAAGTTTAACTAAGTATGCCAAATTGATTCACTCCCTGGTTTGCTGGACTGGCCTAATCCCAAAGCCAACTTCAACACACACAACATAATTTATTCCTAAATTCCAGTGTGGAATAAACTGACCTGATCCCCTGAGAGACAAACAAAGATACATAAGAGACACAGAAAATATGATTATGAACCATGTCACAAAACAATCCTCTAAGATGGTCCTTCAGCATTATTCTTGCACCTTCATAAACCCCGAAATACCTCATAAAAATAGAATACCCTCTTGTTGGCACAGTGTAAAATCCCAGTTTCTTAAGCTGCCAAGCAGCCTTCTGATGAGTTGACTAATAAAATTGATTACACAAATACAAAAAAAACCAAACAAAATTAACCATGTCAAATGGCAAACCCAAAGCAGTCATTGGAGTGGTAGAGACTGTAGACTTGATAAACGTCAGGGAGCTGATCTGAAATTTTGATACCATGAAGGCACCATGGTAAAAAACCAAGGGAATGGTCTGTCAACTTGGAGCTGCCAACTCCCACAGAAGCATCAAGAAATGCAAATTGGAAGTGAAAAATATGAAATCTCTGTAAAAGTGGTTAAGAAATACCAGTAGCATTCTGAAGCAGCTACACATATGTGCCTGTAATAACTGGAGCTCGGCAGTATCACTAGCCAGGAAGCAGCAAAAGAGGCTTTCGTGTTCCCTGATCCTGGCAGTCACACATTTTGGGCTTTTACTTCAATATTGCTTTCAGTCCATTTACCACTGTAAACATTACCTCCCACCTCACAGAATCTCTGAAGATCATGACAGAAACACCTTTCAGTCCCCAGAGCAGCTCTCTGCTAGTGCAGGCTTTTAAACCTGCAGCAGACCACTTGTATGTACCTCACATCCATGCTCTTGGCAGTTTCTGCCATGGTGAGTCCCTGTCTCCAGTGAAGGAGGATCACTCCCCTGGCTGTGGGTGTTCTCTGCTTGTGTGACTACCTGCAAACAGTGGAGTCCCCGTCTAAATCAAGCAGGAGACAAAGGAGTGCAGAAGGCATGGACAGGGATGGCTCTTCAGCAGCACAGGTTTCAAGCCAGCTACATCCCCCACAATGGACCATCCGTGGGAACCAGAGATGTCTGAAGAGTTGCTGTAGCTGTGCAAGGCTCAGGGTTTTGCTCACCACTGATGAGCTTCCTTGGGATGGCACTCTCCTGAAGACTAACATAACACTGAGAAAGAAAGGCAGTGTATCTGCAGTTCACAGGGCCAAATGATTTTCAGAGGTTTATGTTATAGGTTTGATCTTCTGGCTTGTGAGATGACCATGTAGAGCAGCAGATTATACATGCATATCCCTCCTGGTATATTCTTGCCCTTTATGAATTATTTACTGATCATAAGGCTATAGAATTAAAAAATAGACTGTATAATTTTAATTGATCTTTTTTATCTTCTGTATGCGTGAGCAATAAATGCTATTCTCCAAAGAAAACCTCAAGTTACTCAAATTTCAGAGGATTTCTTTTTATTTTTCTTATTAAAGGGAGTTTTAAAAAGTTTCAGAATTTAACTAATTTGTGAGTCTTTCTTAATTTAATCATTTTACTGATTGTTAAT
Source organism: Polioptila caerulea (assembly GCA_013397295.1). Classification (NCBI taxonomy): domain Eukaryota; kingdom Metazoa; phylum Chordata; class Aves; order Passeriformes; family Certhiidae; genus Polioptila; species Polioptila caerulea. The sequence continues at coordinate 117,889 of VYXF01006673.1, read as the reverse complement.
AGAACTTCTGTAGAATTGGGTTTTGCCATACAGTTTATGAATTATCTTTTAGATTTCCTTCAATCTTTTACTTACATCCTTTGCCCATTTAAATTCTTCTTTTCTTGTCTTATTTCATTCCTTACTTTCTCCATTATTATTTAGTTTGTTCCTACATGCCATTGAAACAAATATAAATATACCATTTCAGACTTTTGAGAAGATCTTCCTGAAGTCCTTTTCCTTGCTGAGGACATCCAGTTTACTGAACACTGAGACTTCCCAGCAACATTTGAAGTCACTGATATTAGGGGCCAATGGCTGCTGCCAAATAGAAGCAACAAGCACTGTTTTGGAGACCTTAGGAAGAGATCTGGAAACAGATCTGAACTTTGGGGACAGACACGAAGGCAGTTGTGAAGGTATCAGAACTGGCAGTGAAACCAGTGGATTAATTGTAATAGATTATCTAGACTGCCTAAAAACTATGTCCCATTTATGTACGGGTTAAATAAACAATATTATAGGTAAAATATGTTAGAAATTGTATTACTCCTCACAATGCCATAAAATGATTTTAAAGTCCAAACAACATGTCAAACAAACAATATATCTGAAATTGAAGCACCAATTTTTGAGCTAAGTACAAATTTAACACAACTGCTTAGTCAGAAAGCATCTACTACCTGTACATAAAATAAAATGCTTTCTCATCCCTTCAGTTACAGATTGGAAAAATCCCAGCCTCTGATATAATTTCCCTTCTAGGGAAAGAGATAGCAAAACAAAGAAGTCACATTTTCTGACCATTCAATGCACTATAATCTTCAGCCTTCTTCATGAGTTGTAGAAGTCAGTGCCTCCACCTACGTTCTGTCTGTTCTCTTTCATTTCAAGCCCTGGGTGGAAAGAAGACTGGAAATACCTTGACAGCTCTGAACCACTGGAGAGATCCACTACCAATAGAAAATTGTGCACCAGGACTTTTATTTATTTTTTTTTTGTCATGCTTACAGGTTTTCCATTCCTTGGATCACATTAGTTAATTATGCCACAATATTCCTAATACTTTTACATATAAAAATAGAGCAGAAAAAATCTAATCCTACTCATCTCTGCCTCCCCCTCAAATAGCCCAGAACAATCAGACCATCAGTCCTTCTTAAGACATCACAAACAAAAATTTAAAAGGCCAAATCTACTGTTTTTCCTTTCCTGTCAAGTTAAGGCTGAAGGTTTGACACAGTATTTATTTTTTCTTTATCTAATTTCTAGCAAGTGCCTTTCCTCAAAGAAGGAAAGATTTGGGATATATATTCAACACAAATTAATTCCTCAGGAAAATGGCTTACACCAGATGTCTGTGAGCTGTTAGCCACATGTTGCCAGTTGAGCCTTTTGTTGTCATAAGCTACGCACAATTCTTCCAAGTATCGTTCGTTCCTTCTAGTATCACCAACTAATCTGATTGAAAGACCAGACAGTAGGTTCCAAATCCCCAGATGGGGACTGCCTGTAGCTGCTAATAATTTTCACACCAGGAAAAAATAAAAACGCTCTTTTCATGTTAAGGGTGTTTTATTTTATTTTTAAAAAGATACCTCAGATCCACATCTTTCCACATACTCATTCAAATCACTTGCAAACATTCTTGCACATTTTCACAGTCTGTTGCCAAAATATCTAAGACTAACAGCATCAAATTACCTCCCCATCTTTTTGATTTTCAGACTCACACTTTTTTTTGGCTCATGTGATGGCTGAGGAAATTGCAAGGTGTTAAAACAATCAGATAAAACAAAACAGACCATTACCTCCTCTTACTGGCATATCCTGCTCTCCATATGGAACTTTCATATTTGAATAATGATAGAATTGGCTGTCTTCTAGCCACCTCTATTACAAAGCCAATGTACTTACAAGAATGGAATTAGAGGGAAAAGAGAAAAAGGAAATATCTTAAGCAAACATAAACCTTCAACCAAAGAGGGAGCCTGAGCTAAAACAGCACATCCAAAATGAACTTTCTCTAAACTCCTAACATTTGCAATGAGCTATATACAGTATATAAATATAATACACTCACATAAACTTTTTCAATTTTACTGAATTCATTTATTTATTAAAATTTAAATCTTAACATAAAAAATGTACTTTTTTTCCTCCAACAAGCGCTCTTTCTTTTCCTTGCCATATTGCAGGACTGGAATATTTGAGACTTCTAATCTGTCTCCACTGAACCAATGTCAAAGTATAGTGCAGTCCAATTTTAAAAAACAGAAATTATAGAAAATCTCCCTTCCCAAACTTCAGCAGCTGAGCACTGAGGACCATCATAAGAAGGCAAAATGTTAGAGGTTATTTTTCCCTTGCTATCTCTGAAAATGCAACAACATGTAAAATGTGTTATCTTTCCCATTAATGCAAAATGAAATGTGGTTTTGCATGCTGTCTTATAGAGATCTGCGAAACAGGAAATGATTGCTTGATGGGGACAATGGCAATCAGGAGCATCAACTGTGTTACTGTACAACATGGAAGTTATCTTTTATCTTAGAAAGCTGCATTTGCTTGAGTTGAAGGCATATTCATTGACCTAGAGGCCTGTCAGGAATTATATCATACCTATAGAAACTCAATAAGATCAAAGATTATTTTCTACGGTCCATTTAAATTTCCAGCTACCCTACTTTCATGCTCTTTGTTCAAAGCCAAAACTTCAGAGATAAATTTGCATCTCCTTGTCCAAATTCTTTCATTTATGTTTTCCCACATACCTTTCCTTTATGAAAGGAAATAATAATTCTGTAGTATCTCCACTTAACCCAGAAATTTACAACTCTAAAACAGCTCTATTCTACTCTTATTTGCAGTTCTAAGTCCTTCGCTGTTTGCAATCAAATGCTTTCAGAATGGTTGTTCTTTACAAAACATATCATATCCTCCAGGTACAAGAATGATCCAGCTCCACCTGTAGAAGTCAGGCAAAAATTGCAGGAGACCCATGCAGTTAAACTTAAACTTAAAAAGGAACCATACAAGGGAGGGATGCAGGCTCAGGTCATACAGGAGAAACATGTAGGTACTGAATACCCAAGGATATGATTAGGAAAGCCAAAGTGCATCTGAGTAAAACCTAGTGAGAGAGATGAAAGGCAATAAGAAGGGCTTCCAGAGGCCTACCAACAGCAAAAGGAATCATAGGTGAAAAAGCAGGACTGACACTGAATGGGGCAGGGAACCCAGTGAAAATGGACATGGGTACAAGGCCAAGGTACTTCACCTAGAATTTCATTAATAAGACTTCCTTCAGGAATCCCTGGATTGAGTCTAATGAAAGGGCATGAAGACTGGAGCATATAAAAAAAGTAAGGACTTGAGAAAGCTAGAATTGTTTAGAATATGACAGAGAAGACTCACAGTAATCTTATCAATGAGTATGAAAAGGTAGAAATAAAGATGATGGAGTCAGTCACACTCGGTGGCAGGGTAAGAGGCAAGGGGCACAAACTGTAATAGAAGAAATTTCATTTTAATGTCAGACAAAGAATTCATTATTCAAACACTGAAACAGGCTCCCCAGAGGTGTTATGGAGCTTCCATCCTTGGAAATATTAGAAACTTAGCCAGGAACAGTCCTGAGCAACTTGCTTTAGCTGCCCATGCTTTGTGCATGACAGGCCATCTCCTGAGGCCCTTCCAAATTCAGTGATACTGTGATTCCAGAAAGGTTTGCAAATCATGTATCACAAGTACCTCAGAAATAAAAGCTAGGAACTTCAACATTTGGTATAAGGTGTTTGAAAATGTGTTTCACTGACCACACAAGATAGATGTCAGCAGAGAAAAAGCAGTCTCTGAAATATTTTTTTCCAAAGGGGCAAAAGAATCTAGCACTTTGTTCTGCCAGTCAAAATCTCATTGTTCAATAAAGATCTGAAGAAATTATGGAACTTAAATAGTAATTATTCAGCAATGTAAATAGTCACTAACAATTATCAAGTGGTAACGATTTTGTGTGTTATAAAGCTTGATGCCTTCCAGTACTTTTTAAATGGTCTGGAATTAAGTAAAAACTGACTCATTGTCAGATTTGTAAATCCACCAAAGTCTGCAGAATATTAAGGTAGAGAGGGCAACTGTGCAGAGGGATCTGGGTATTTAGTAAGTTTAAGCCCATTCTCACAGCACATACCTTAACCCAGTCAAATAAATACAGAAGGAATACCTGCTTGAACTTACTATCCAGTAAAATAGTGACTTCATCCCTTATGACTCCCAAATAATTGTCGAACTGCTGAACAAAAACTTCCAGTCCAGTTCTGCCACCCAAAAATAGGCTACTGTGAATGTGTGTAAACAGAATAGTTGTATGTGAGAATACCAAAATACACTTTACCTCCTTGTGTCCTTGATGAGAACTACAGTGAAGATACTGTAATTCTACTCTCAGAAATAATATGTAATTATCTATAGTCAGAGGAAGTGCAAAAGTGATTTACACTGAACAAAGCCTGACATTAATTTCAAGAACTGCATTGGCTTAGTTGACCAAAAGAAGATTAAGTTGTGATTTTGAGTAAATTACTATTTTCATTGAAACAAGCAGTTTAAAAGTCTGTTTAGTGAAGAAGAGTAAAATCAGAACCCATAAGTGATCACTAACACTAAACAAATTCAAACAGAATTAAGTTATCTTTTTTAACAATGAGATAGAATATTAAATCATCTCTTACAGGTTGAAATTTAGGTTACCTACACTTCTGTAAGAGTAGGATAGATTATGAGTTGTTAAGATCTATGCATGTAATGCTACCTTGCCACCTGGAACTAAATGACTAATGGTCCTTTCTAAGACAAGATCAATTATTTTGTGGAAGTATCAAAACAGTCACATTTAATTAAAACTCAATTTATCCTTGTCAAAACTTAAGTTCATTATGAGGTCATCTGTGTCACGCTCAGATGTTAAATCTGGGGGAAAAAATGCAGGTAATCAGTATCCCCATGTTCCCATAGCCACATTTTAAGGCACATCCTCTAAAAGGAGCTGAACACTGACCAACTATCTATTGTAGTATAAAACATTTCCCATATTAATCTATGCTCCCTGATTGTTCAGACAGAATTTACTAATGTAAGTTTTACACCTCTACTGATTTGCAGGATATTTATAGACTCCTGACATGTTTCCAATCAGAAGCATGTAATTTTAACAAAGACGTAGCATTAATGCTATTAACCAGTACTGAAAGTTCCATGAATAAAAATATTTCAATTTATATGTTTCTTATTCCAATTTAGCTGGTTTAATTACATTTCAGTGAAAGTACCATGTTATTCCTTTTACCTTCTAGCCTGTCTCTGCAAGTTACCACTGCAAAAAAGCATCTGCATAGAGGTGGACAGTGTTTTACACTGCACCGAGTTCAGCAGCATGCAGATGGTCACAGTCCCTTCCCCTCTGGTGTGATCATCTCTCACTAAGAGAGAAAGAGCAGGGCTGAGAGAATAATGGATTTCTGCTTGGAGAATGAACATTAAACCTGACCAAGCAAAACAAGAAACTCTTCTTGAAAGTAGCAGAAAAGAACATGCTTGTTTTCTCCTCAACAATATAGGAAAGTAAAGCTACTTCCATTTTGGAACAAACCAAAATATTTCATTTTCCCTGGCAAGAAACATTTTCTTTTTACCACAGGTGTTGCTAAAGCAGGCAAAGCAATGGATTGGAGAGCTAGGGTTTAGGCACAAAGCCAAAACAGGAGATGGCTCTTTTTCTCTACAGAGCTCTGGATTCAAAACAGCCAACTCATTGCATGCAAAAAACTACTTAATTGCTCTCCTCCTGAGGAGACCTGAACCCAGTAACTGCTCTTTGCAGAATGCCTGAAACACAAAGCCCTTGGTAATTCTACTGGGATGTTCTGCTGCTTTTCCAGTTTAAGCTATTCTTATCTGAAATATCTATTGAGACCGCGAGAGAAAAGCATTCTGTATCTTCTTGTAACATTCAGAGCCAAGAAGCCTGGCAAAAGCACGTTTTATTAAATCCAACCAATTGGCTGTAGCTTACATGAGTTTCTACACTGCCCAACAACCATTTCCAAAAACCTCATGCAAAGGCAGTTCGAGGTATTTTACTTTTATCTTCCTTCCCCAATAAAACATTAAATAACTCACTACCTAACCCTCTGGACCTCCTGTGATAACACAGTGGTAAGTCACTGCTCCATCTCCATTTCAGAAAATGACACCCTCAAACAATTGCAGAGAATTGTTTCTAACCTGTAGGCCCCCTCCTACCCCAATGACACCTTACCCACTACATCTATTTTCTAACCTTTTTCATGAGCAAAATGGCTGCTTAAGTGACTACTAATTCATCTCCTGCTGAATGCAGAGCAGAAAACATTTACTTCTCTGCAGTACATGCTGATATATAAGAACCTATGTTTCCCAACACAGCATTTATATCTGTTTCTCCAATACTAGCTGAATCATCCAGCTCTGTAACATCATCGTACAGTGTTGTTTTTATGAATTATGGGTCTCTCCTAACACCAAAATGCTGAGATTTTCATTTTGCTCTGCCAATATACACCTGCAGCTGGAATACAACATTCTAACTCTACAAATATGCATAACTTCAGTTCTCTGAGCTAAACAAAAAAGTGGTAGCAGACAGCAAACCAAGCTTTGTTTTGTCCATCTGTGGCTGAAATACACTGTTGATTGGACCCTGTGTTCCTCTTCAGCTCTATGAGGGGCTTCACTCTCTTCACAACCCTGTGGTGGAATAGCTGTATCCACACTTTGCTGGATTTAGCAGCCTCATCTCCCAATAGGAGTTATTATTAAATTAAACAAGGGCTAGTCCAAATGGATTTGGTTTTATGGTGACCTTTTTAGTGACAGTATGTTCAGGGAGGGCTTTCTCAGAGGAGTGAAAAAACAGATGGGCAGCCAAGGCTAGCAACTCCGTTCATTTTACAGCATGGGATATATTTTCCCCCTGTGCTCCCCAGGTATATTTTCCTGCTTTATTTTTTGCCTGCAATTTAATACATTTCTAAAGCATAATTTATACATATATTCTTATGGCCCAAGTCCTAATAGCATAAATATCACTATTTATCTGAAGTCTTTTTAAAGCAAGATTGACCCTCCCGAGAAGTGATGTTAGACACGACAGTGTCTAAGTTTCCTTCATTCACTTCAGCTTAGGGCTCTGTCTCTTGTGAAACTTGTTGTTTGCTTGTCCTTTCTGTAGCAAAAGGTCTCTAAAGTTTTGTTCTAAATCAAAATTCAGTATATGAGCCTTAGTGCTCACTCCAGGACTTTCTCTCATTCCTGGTTGTGAAATACAGTGATAACTAATGAAGCACCCTCAAGAAACAATTTCCAAACAGATTGCTGAAAACATACAGATGTTTGTAAAGCACCTCTTTCTCCCAGGATGCTTACCAGACATCTATCACTGCATCGAGAAAAATTTAAAAAACAAAATAAAACACAAACAAACAACAAAAAACTGGGCTCAAGCATTGTCTACCAGTTCTGAAAAAAATTTTCTTTAATTTTATTTACTTAAACAGCTATTAGGGATATATTAATTAAAAAATATTTTTTCATGTGAGGGTTTTTTCCACCCTTACAGAGAACAGCAACTGCACCCACACTATGGATTATTCCCCCTAGACCCTGTAGAGCAACAGGGTTATCACATTCTGCTGCGGAAAACATATCATGAAAGAATTGAAGGAATTTAACTTTTTGTGCATGCTAAAACCTCCTTTCTCTTTCCAGGATAAAGCCCTAAAATATTTCTTCAATTTTTCTTATTCTTCCAGCTCTTACCCTCTCCTGTTGAAAAGGGTTTGTCATTATTTTACTATAACTAGCATATTTTTTAGCTGAGCCCTTTACATATTTTCACGGTTTTCGCATATTCACCTAATTTTTCATCACATAGAATTGTATTTACCATATTCCCTTAGAATATTGTGTTCAGAAGCCTGTGTAAGTTTATCCATCTTCCTTTGCTACACCAGTCTTCTGTTTCAATGCTTGTCCTTGGCCTCATTGTGGCTTATGTAACAAGGCTCAATTCAACTAAAAATAAAAAAGAGGAAAAAAAATTTATATCAGATTGATATTATTATCCATTTTCTTTATCAGGAATTATTTTAATCTAGCAGTGCTGTTAGCATACTTGTATGTGTTTTGAGGTCTTGTAAGCTCTTGCAAAGTGATACAATTCCATCACAATTCTTGTCTCTTCCCAAACTGTGTGCACTATTTTTGTCTTCCAGACACCATCTTCTTTCATCCTTGCAGTATTTTGGATCCTTCATCATGAATGGTAGGATCAAAGGACAATATCTGCACTCCACATATATATGCCTAAGATGTTTCCTTCATAGGAAAAAGTCACTTTTGTCAAGTGTTAGTCCTGAGCTACACAATAGCCTCTTTTTTGATATTCTGCTTTCATACATTGCCTATTAATTAATCACAAAAGAAAG
>VYXF01006673.1:94606-109170 GCA_013397295.1 Polioptila caerulea | reverse complement strand
GAAAAAGGGAAAAGAAATAAAAGGAAAAAAGGAAAAGACAAGGCAAGGTGAAAGAGAGGAGAAATAGAAAATGGCTCTTCAGTCACATCACAGGCAAACAAGTTCATATTTATTTTCTTCTATTTTCTGTTCAAAAATGAAACTTAGGTACTTCATTCTTACATCATCCCCAACTCCTTTCCTTTTCTTTTCAACTGCTTTTTCTCATTTGGTAATATTCTTTTTAATTTGAGAAACTAGCATTCCATACTATATTCACAATGATTGTACATGATGAATTTGCAAAGTAGTATAATGAGGTTCAGATTTGTTCTCTGTCCCTTTCACAATAATTCATAATATTCGATCTGATTTTCGTCTGCCACTCAGCGCTTCTCTCCTGTTTCCATAAGGCTATCTATTACCACTCAGAATGAGATTTAGGGCTGTAATAGTCAGCTCACAAGCCATACAAGAATATGTCAAATTAGGACCATTCTTTCCTCGTCGTGCCCCCTCCCCCACTCCCAAGGGCATCATTATCTATTAATCTACATTGAATTTAATCAGCTGTTTTATCATAGCATTCTTGGATTGCTTTGCACCTCTTTATCATCAGTAGATGGTTATCACCAGCAAATTATTGCCTCAGTGTTCTTTCTTCTTCTGATCACTTAGGAATATGCTAAAGAACAAACTGCAGCATGGAATAGTCAACTTTGTTGGCAAATTCCCTCCACTGTGACAAATGATATTTTACCAACACCCTTCTTTACCCTAGTTTATAATCCACTATCAATCCATATGAAAACTTCCCCTGTTATCCCATGGTCCCTTAGTTCTTAGATTTTTACAAGATATCATGATAAATTGCTTTGGTAAATACATTTACCAAATCCAGAAAAAACTGTCAGACCTGATTTTCTTGTGGCTTTTTTTTTTTTTTTAACAGAAGATGAAGGCTAATCCTAATATATGTTTTCTACTTGTCCATCTAATACATATATCCTTCGAAAAAGTTTGCTCCAGCTTACCTAACAGTGAATTTACTGACATGTAGTAATGTTTTAGCTGTTTCATCTCCAAGTTTCTTCAGACCTCCTAAGTGAATGTCATCTCTGTCTGTAGATGTATATTTTTTGTCCATTTGCTCAGAGACCTCATCAATAATTAGATTTCAGAAAGATCCATCAATAAACAGATTTGAGAAAGATCCTCCAACATTTCTCCCCATTAAAAAGCCTTACCATTTGAAAAATCTCAACCAGTTCTTCCCAAATGTGCATTAAAAGAAAAAAAAAATTAATTTTTCAGCTATACTGTTTTCTCTTTCATATGTTAATCACTTCTTGGACTTACAGGTCTCCACAACACTTACTTTTTGAATGCAAACAGAACAATTATTTATTGCACATTTGTGCTTTCAATTCTTCCCTGAAAAGATTTTTTTTAAACTCATGTTCTTTACCCACAGCATCCTTCTTTCCATAATTAAAGTATTCCCTTCACAACACACACCAGCAATATGCATGTGCTCCAAATTGTCAGTATGTTTTGAGTAGTGAAAGAAATGACCACAATAGTCTTATAAGTATTAAACAAAAAGTCTTGTAGAGCAAGAGAAACATCACGTGTCCCTGCCTCATTTAGTAGCACAATAGCATACACTGTGTGTAAGTGTGTAGAGATGTATATAAGAGAGAAGTTTTAAGGAACAAGTAGTAATGTACAGGAAAATGATTGCATCATCCTTGAAAACAGTCAGTAATTTATCCATTCAACATACCCAAGTAGATCAATATGGGGAAAAAAAAGTGCAAAATGAGTGCAAATGTGCAATGAAATATTCAATTGTCTGGTCACAATTCCAAGTAGAGGTGATTAGGTAAAGACAATTAGACTTTATTAAAGGGTGATGGTTATCCCCCTGTAGTGTAGTAGCATAAAGAAAGAGTGGGATCTTTATTATCATTCAGTGGGATACCTGGAAAATGCACACACAGTGAGCTCATAAGGGCTCAGAATTCAATTGAGGATGCTAGAGACAATATGTCTTTTGGAACAAAGGGGAAGAGAGGAACATCTCTATGAAACCTTCAGCTGTAAATCAGAACAAGAAATGAAAAACACTGCTAGCTGAGGGTAACTGCCCATAGAAGAAAAAGACAAGGAGAACTTGAAGGACTATAGTAACTTGTGAATATGAACAGAACAGAAAAGGAGGTCTGATGCTTGAGAGAAAAAAAAAAGAAAAAAAATACAGGCGGTCTGAAGGAGCAAAATACATGCTAACTCTGAAATAAGACAACAAGAATATCAAGTATTGGCAAATCAAGGAGAACTAAGTCAGTACATAGGAACACACAAAGAAAAAAGAAGGGACATTCAGAGTTCCAGATGGAATTAAAAATGACACTTCTAAGTAAAGGATGGAGAGTCACAGCAACAAATGGAGGGGCAGGTAGTCCAGGTTTAATCTTCAGCTAGGCTTAAAATCACAAGAGCAGGTCTGTGCAGCCACAGCCTCCTTGCTACTTGCAACAGTCTGCTCATGGAAAGGGATCAAAAAACCAAAATGGCATCATGTCTGTTACATGCAACTGGCAGGTGGACCTGCAACTGGGAAGCATCACAAAGAACCTGAGAAACAATTACAACCCCTCAAAACCAGTACTGCCCAATTCCCACTGCGAAAAAAATTATGAAGGACTAACTGTTTTAGGGAACACTTGCAAACAAACAGATATTTGTGTGAACTTAGGGACATCAAGTCACAAGAGGAGTAAAATGTCTAATAAGAGATTAGACTAACCAATAGTTAAATGATGAGTGGTATAAGAACCATCTGTTGTGTTTGACTGTTGAGGTGCATTTATTGAAGGAAGTAATTTTTCAAGAGATAAATTTGACTTCAATGTTCCAGGGAATAGATACCTAGGATCAAAGCTGACACAACTGTTAAGAATAGCTTTAAACTAAGAAATGATAGATCTCCAAACACTAGTGGAAGGAAAAAATATAGGGTAAATGAGAACCCAGACATGGATTCTCAATAGCCCTGTGGTAACAGAACATCTGGTAAATAAAAAGAATTGACTATGAATAGCAATCAAGCAAAAGAAGATGACATGCCTGAGTCTGCTCTGCATAACAATGGAGTAAGAAACAACTCTGAGGTGTAAAGCTTTGTCAACACAATAGAAGATCTTGAATTATTTTCATAGGATCTAAAAAAATACGTTGAGGAGAAAACATAAGCTTGACAACATAGAATTCAGAACTGGAGCATAGATATGGAAGGACAGACACCATTCAGGAAAGCCGATTCTAAAGGTGACAGCTGTGGGGCACACACTAAACTATAAGGCACTATGAAGGAAACACTTTTTATGACATCCATGGTCAGATATAAACTTGATAATGATAACTGAAACATCATTGGAAAGTGAAAGATTATTTGCTATTGTGACAGGAGACAAACATCCTGACAAGGAGTAGAACTGACTACAGTAAGTAGCAGGTAATGATTGTGGCGGAGGTGACTCACTATTGGATGGAACAGCCAACAAACGTGGGTAAAAAATACCCAGAGACAACAAAAACACACATTACCTAAATTTTATCTTGCCATGTAATGAGGACTTAAATACTTTAACACTGAGAGCTGAGTAAGTATAAATTAAAGGGCGAAAACAATAGTTTCATAACTCAATTATCATACATTTCAGTAAACCTAGGGGCCTCTTCAGTAGGATATGTAGGAAACTGAATTCCAGACAGCTAGAGCAGAGTCCCAATCTGATTAAATGAAGAAATGTTACAAAGTAGGCTATCAGCTACAAGCCAAGAGCTGAAAAATGATGCAAGGATTATGATTACCTCAACAATAACATGGAAATTGAAAGGAACTTGCCAACATTTTTCCCGGCACAGTACAGCAAAGTAGTGCCAAAAATGAAGGAAAAAAATTTTTAAAAAGGANGCTGAATTAGTGTTTTGCATCTGTTTTCAAGCAGACTTTGATGATCGACTATGAACATCAGCACGGATAGCAAGAGGAACACAGAACAGAAATTATCACAAATGAGCAAAAGAACCAAAAATTCAAAGCACTATGTACTCTTAACTGGGAAAGAGTAAAACTTCTTCTCAATGATACCAACAAACACAGTAAGAAGGAGGCTGAACCCTCTCCCTTTTTTCCTCATTAGAGAATGATACTGTTGACAACACATAAAAAAAGGTTTGAAAAAGACTCGAGAGGTTGAGCTGACTTTAAGGCAGCAGAGTTTCTCAGATCCTTGCCTTCACAAAACAGTTCTGGCAACTTTTTTGCCATTCCATAAACTCAACAAGGAATTGGACATGCTAGCCCACACTAACTGTGGCTTTCCATCAGCACATGGAAATAGGGCTGCAAAAATCCTGAAGATCTTGACAATTCAGCAGCTTTCAGGATCACCTTTCACTCATGCTTTGACCCAGGCATGCTTCAAACCTAAGTCATGCTGCTGAAAAATTGACTACAATCTGCACTGTCGCTTAGCAGTGATCTTCAGGCAGATCTTTAAAAACAGCACACCTCTGCCAACAAACAAAATACATAAATAACAAAAAGGTCTAAAGCTATCAAAAAGAATATGCATGAACCTAATGACAGGACAAACTGAGGAAATGTTCAAGAATTTCAGGAAGCCACACCTTCTGAACACTTCATTCCACCAATGGTCCAACAGTGCTGATAGGGATCACCACTGATGGCATCTGACCATATGCTCAAGGCACAATCAACCAGAGGCTTAAGCAGCAGAAGTGAAAGCAGAAGTTTCCGTGATGAAGAAATGGGATGAAAAGGGAGACAGGAAAAATCTCATCATTTTATTTCATCAGGCCATGGCAGACAGATCTGTTCTGAGAAAGTTTCTAAGCTCATGACATCTGGGTTTCAGCCTTCCAGGTATATCCTGTAAGTGATATATGTCACACAAATTAGCCACATTTAAGTTAATCCTCATACCTTTTTATCCAAATGGCACCTATATATCCATGTGGTAATACTGACATGGACATACTCTGCAGTGCAGCCAGTGAACAGGCTGAGCCACAGCAGGATCCTAATTTCAGATTAAATGGATTTCTAAGTACGTCTTCAGTATATCTGTACATCAGTTTATGCAATTTTGAGTATTTCTGAGAAAAATTAAGCTATTTCATTTCTTATTTTCCTGCAGAACGCCAACTAGACCTGTCACTCCCTTACAAGGCTGGAAATACATGTTAAAGACTCAGGAAGCGGTCATCTTGATGAAGAATTATGGTTTATAAGGGTCTTAATTAGGGGCATAAACTAGCCTGTAAACAAAATTTCAACCAATTGTATACACAACCTGTATAATGAGATCAGAGTTCAAGCCTTACTGCACAAATAGCATTTTTATTACAATAAAACAGTATAATAATACTTCTTTTGTAAAGTACACCTATTACACAGTGAAGTCATTGAAGCTACAGGCAACAAATACCTGAATAAATGCTCTGCAAATACCATCAGTATCATGCTGTCAAATACCTTCATTTTTCCTGATTTGGAAAATGATCCCACTAAATGTGTGCTTTGGTTCTTTTCACTTTAATCACATCAAAAATGGTGTAACAGAAGTTGCTGACACTTATAACTTGTAAAATTACACTTACTGCTCTCTATAAAAGTGTGTACATATGCATATATGTATGCAATTTAATGTATATTTTAGCAGAATTTAACAAACGCTTCATTTTCTTTAAATATCTTAATCATTTTTACAATATGCAATACATTGGCAGAGTCCAAAAAAACTGGTATTGCACTATTTCTTTTGCTTCCATTCTCAATGGAATCAATGGAGATTTTTGATTAAGCAAACAATGACACATCATATAAAAAAAGTATAGCATGGAACAATCACTAGGGGTAAAATATGCTTCTATATTCATTCTCTGGAACTCAGTTCTCTAATTTTACACTGATCTCTGCTAAACAAGTCCTAGTACTCCACAGCTCCTCATTCTTACCCTGTACTACAACTGAATTCTCACAAAATCTGCTCAATATATACACCAAGTATTTATGAAATATTTTATTATTTTTCTTACAACATAGTCCACAGGGAGCTTTACATTTTAACACATGGAATACATAGCAGTGAAAGAATGCCACATTTGATTTTTATCCAGGATGGATATGTTACAAATTTCTCAGAATGATTTTTTATTTTAGATCTTGATTCTGCCAAGAAGACAAAAACAGAAAAAATAGGCACTTCACCCCATGATATTTATTTCAGCTATATTTTATCCTGAAAGAGAGAATCCCTATTTCTGCAGTTAGTTTTCAGAGCCACTTTTATATCTGTGTTATCATTTAGAATAACAAAAAAATACACTTTCTGAGCTCACTTAGAGCAGTCACTTCAGCCCCAGATGCAGAAACTAAAGGTGGCCTGCTGCCAAGTGGGAAGTCCTGCACACCTGTCTAGTCCTCAGCCATGCTTACATACAACCCAGGTGTCAATACAGCTGCGGTGTGAATCAGATCAGGGTCTGATCTCATCTTTTTTCCTCTCAGGTTACTTTTCCCTCAGGTCGCTACAGATCCAGCTCACAGTATTGCTACATGAAGACTTTTGCCAGTAGAAGGGGTGGGACAGAGCTATATGGAGAGAAGGCCTGGATCTAAGAGACAAAACCACATCTAGTACTAGCAGCATGTAATTCAGTCATCTGAGTGATTATAGACACATCTCACTCCAAGGTACTCCATGACACTTTTCACAAGCACACCATTAGATTCCTGTCTCACTAATTACTATATTAATAGCTATTTAATCTTTAGTTCATGCAATCAGAAAAAGATTCTTATCGCACACAAAGTCATTTTGTACTGCCAAAGACAAAAAAGCAGTTTCAGCACTTCTCTCAAAGCACAAGGAGATATTCAGTAACTTCAGACTGCAGCAGGATGTGCGGGACCCACACACAGCCTATTTCCCACCATTCTGTAGGTGAGAGAATCATCTCTGTGAGACCCTCTGACCTGTATGTGCCCCCACAGATGCTGAAAAACAGAACAAGCTCCAGCTGCTGAATCCACTGGCATCAGGACTGAGACACACAGACAAGCATGCATGTGCACACACATACAGAAGCATGCAGTACAAAAAATAACACATGCAGCAGTATGTAACTGCTATATTTCTACAGTACTTCTGTATTTGCCCTACATGTGTATTTATGAAATTATGTTCTTATCAATAAAACTGTATTACAGAAATGTCTTTGCTGCATGAATATGTGTGTCTATACAAAATACATATAGATGCTATATCTCTGTCTAGCATCTCTGCACAGAGATCTTTATATTGAACACACACATACACACACACACACATACATATTTTTCTTTAATATGCTACTCAAACATCTCATAATTTAGCAGAGGATAAAAATCTTATTCAAAGTTTTTAAACCTCATTTAAAAAACATTATTCTGTTACGAAAAAAATAGCTTTAAGATATTGATTTCAAATACCATAAAAATAAAACTTTGATCTAGTTTACTTTCCATAGATGTGAGAGACTGAAACGTTAATGACTCAAACAATCAGCCATTTACAAAAGCAGCAGGATGCTTTGCTGAGACCTGGTTTGCATCCCCAGCTGAAGAAGAAGGAGATTTTTGTGTGTTGGGAAAACCTCTGGTCTGAGTAACATAGAAGGGCCGCACACCCACTGCCAGAGGATGGCCACGGCAAACCAACCTTCGTTTAGCAACAAGCTAGGTTTTGACCCAGATAAGAGAGAAGGCTGATAAGAAGCAAATCCTGCTAGGTGGGATAGTGCTTTTTATCTTGCCAATGTTCTCCCCTACACAGCTGGCACAGATGTGAAAACTCCCCCTCCTATTCACACACAGGCCTGAAGGTGTTCATCCCTTCTGATGGGGCAGCACTGGTTCAACTACCCTGATGTATGTGAGAGGCAGCTGTCATGTCTTGGAGGGCACCACAAACCATCAAAGACCCCCAAAGTGCCCCCAGACTCATTTATGGGCCTTCCACCTGAGGACTGCACATGATCCACGGTGTTGCAACAGAGAGTGTTAAACTCCCCCCTAGGGGAGGTACCTGGGTGCTCCCATCTGAACTGAACCTATTTTAATCCACTGAACTTTAAGCGGTGGGAGCTTCCCCCATCCCCAATGAATCAAGGCTCAACACCATTTTGACCAACACACATCTAAATTGCAACAATCAAGTCTCGTTGCTGGTGGTGATATCTTTCCATTATCTACTTCTATCCTTTCTGTTTCTTTTCCTCATATACTTTCTTAAGTGATATCTTTATATTTTTACTGTTATATTATTATAGACAATAACCAAAATGGCTACATACCTCCTTTCCATTGCAAGCAAAGTGTTCTAAAATAAACCCTACATATAGACATAGATATAGAGATACATAAACACTGGTCATTCAGTGTCATTTCACTCTAATCCACACCAAAGGATCTATTAACAAGAACCTCAGTTACAGCTGCCTTTGGGGGGGGGTGTAACAATAGAGCGCAACATTGCCTGGAAAAAAAAAAATACTCCTTTAATGCCTGCTTCATTTGATGTGTTTTTAACTTAACAGACCACCAGAAGAGAATTTCAGACTAGAATCAGATTTATTCTACTACTTGCTCTAAACCTAGTACAGGAATGAATTTATAGACACTGATATTTTGCCCAGCTGGATGGATGCAAATTAAACAGCCCAGGTAAAACACATAATCCAATAACTAAACTAGCAAGTCCTATAAGCAAAACCTCTCTAAAGTCCTTTAGTGTGACAGCTGCATATCTTTAGACGCAGCAGAGCAAGCTGTGCAGAATCTAATTACAGGTGGGAAACTGGAATAACTTTGTAGGACAGGAAGCTATGTGACAGTGACAGAAAAGCAGAAGACAAAATTATTTCAAATACCAATACAATTTTCACTTCAGTTGCCAACACAGAGCTCACACACTACAGGGCTATGAGCAAACACTCCACCCCAGGTCTGGCTGCAGAGGCAGTTGATTACAGCAGATGATTCTGCAGTCACCCTGGGAGGAGGTATCCCGGGCTCAGCCACTTCAGGAGAATCTACCAATCTTAACTATCTCCAAACTGTACACGTCTCATTCAAGGCTGAGATTTTCCCTTCTTTCTCACTGGACTGCATTGAATTAGCTACCTCTTGCAGATGGTCATTTTAGTGAAGACTGATTAAAAAAAAAACATTAATGACATCTGCCTCCTAGGTGTTATTTGTCCGAAATAACCAAATTTGCCCTTCCACAGATGATAATTTCCTTTACTTTTATCTTAATGCTAGAGCACGCAGACAACGATTTCCTGCTACCTGTCCAATTAGTTTCTTTTTTGTGCCATTATCTTCCTAGTGTTGCTATGCTTCTGAGAATAACCTGATCTTTTCCTTTCTGTGTCCTTCTTTCACCTGATGTAAATAAAGAACAATTTTTTAAAGCTGCTATCTTACTATATTTCTTATTTTTCATACAGAATGGAAAATTATGTATGTCCTTACTATTCATGTATTCAAGGAATATCTGCCTCTCTTTGACTCTCCTATCTCTCAGTTTCCTGAAAAACTGTATCTGCCACAGGTTTGAGTTTACGGGTCTACTTCCCTAAAATCTACCTCTGTTTCTCACTCTCCTAGTTACTGGCCTGATGATCTTTTCAAACCTTTCTAAATCAACTGGAATCATACAACCATTAAACAGCCATTAGAGAATTATTCAAGTGGAGGTTTCGACCTTGAAAGAACCCAGTGTGGCAGTTTTGACAATGCACATTTTGGTTCTATATAAATTATTAGTTTGAATGAATGATCCTGTAGACAGGTTACGTGGGCTATGAGAATATCAACTGAGTATACAGTGTCTGCTCAAGGTAGCACTGAGAAGATTATGCACTATATTTTTGAAGGACTATAATTGGTCCTTGGAACAAACTGCAGCATCTCTGGAGTGAGTCACACACATTAGGCCCAAGGAATAAACAGCATGATAAAAAGCACATAACACATTTCAGATCACATTTGCACAGAGAAAGTCATTAATCAATCACAATTCATATGAGATACTGGTATCCCTATGTAAGAGGCAGACAGAAGTCTGGTGATATTGAATCATGGCATAACCTTGGAAACTCCCTTTCAGTTGCATCAATAAGCATACTAATCAATCACTAATAGTTCCTAGTTCTTAAAACAATTTTAAACTATATTAAGATCCAAGGTTTTTGATTTTATCAAAAGGTCTCTGACCATGCAAGTTATATTTTCCTTTTTTCTTTTAAACATATGTCTTCTGGTATCTCTTTTTTCCATATTTTTTTTTAGCTTTTATGTAAATTGTAATAAATACTTCACTACCACTCATTGTCAAACCTGTTAGTATTCAGGCAACATCTCAGGTACCCTAGTATTACATATTTTGGCTCCACATGGGCCCTCACATCCTAATTTAGGTTCATGGGTAGCTTCACTTGAATTTTATAACTTGTGTCGGGTTCTGCGCAGCCACAGTCAAACTGATCAGCTGCTTAAAGTGATCAAATTCCATGTGTGCCTACAGAACCTGCAACCAAACAGACTTTCACAGAATGTGTGAGTACACTTACTGCAAAGCAGCACCTTCTATGCAGCTTCAAGAAAAACCCAGAGATTAACTTTTCCCCACTGTCTACTGTGGCCCACACTTCAGCAGTGCCACATCTCTATCTGATATCCATGTCAGATGCCATGACATCATCACTCTGCAGATTTTTCAGCTGGCCAGGGGTCCGAGGATTGCTGATTCCAGGGAGTCAAATGCAGACAGCAACTTAGTCACAAAGATTCCATACACTCCTTAGACTTACCCAATACTCAGTGGCGCATTCACTTCTATTTTTACAGAGCTCAGATTTTCTGTTTGAGCCATTGATCTTGTTAGCCTCTTTGTTTGTTACAAGACCATCCAAGCTCATGAATGCAAGAATCCATTTTGAAACCCAAGGAGGCCAACACAGATGGTTTTAACCATGTCAGTGTCAAGTCACATTCAAATGGATTTCCTTCTCCTTGCACAAAAGCAGCTATTTTTAAAAACTGTAAAACTGCACACATCTGGGAGTGCTTACAGTACTAGTAATCCCTATATAGTATATGTTGTCATCACTAGTAGGAATTCCCTCTTCCTTGACCACAGGCCAAAAGAACACAACTTCTTTTTGAAGCAGCTCCAGTTTATGTGGGCTTAATTTCAGATTTTTGGCCATACACTTATCACAGATTGTTAGTAATGTTTCAGTTCCGAAAAGTTTTTACTACGCAACACAGCCATCATACCATGCCATAAATACAGAGACAAGTATGAATACAGATGCTGTACTCTTTATTACCCTACCTGTTTCAGCTCGTGCTGAAGAAACAAACTACAATGAGGAATCAGGGATAGTGAACCTCCACATTTCTTGAAAGATTTTCAATCTCCATCCACTCTCTTCTCTGATGGAGTTACTTGGTCAGAGGACTACTGAGTGGTTCAGTATTCATCAGAAAACAGCTTATGCTAACCCCATTCATTATATCTATCTTGGCTTTTTTTGTCCCTTTAGAAAATATTAGCAATGTTCTAGAACAAGAGTTTCTTGTTCCCTTTCGTGCTTTTTCCCTACTCCCTTTTCTAACACATCCACACTTCGTTCTATGCAGCAACCCTCCCTTTGTTGAGTATTTGCTCGTTTTGAGGGTTATTTAGCAAAACTGTCAGGGAGTTGTCTCTATTTCAAGCATTTCTGCTAATTTCATCCCATTAAGAAAAGTTCAAGACAAGACTAAACAAATCCCACCTCTTCACTGAGCTCCCACTCATTACGTCTAGCTGCCATTATGGTTTCTCTCCCTGGAGTCAGAACACATACAGTGAAAGAAACAACTTTGAAAGCATGTTGCTCTCTTGCAATTTGCCTCATCTAGCCCACACCTGCATGAGGAACTCACATGGGTGAAACTTCAGGATGTTCTCCCTGACACTTATTAAGAAGTCATTTATCATTCACGACTCCAAACTAATATTTCAGCCCTTGTTATTTTTGCTTTCCAGCTTTCTTATCAAATTTTACAGGTAAAATAGACAGGCTCAGTTAAATCAGTCTTGGTTAAATGCATGTTATCAACCACCACTCAACTGATTTAAATTACTTAGAAGGATTTAAATGGTATCAGGAAGCAGCAAGGGCCAGCTGGTCCCAGAGGCAGTGCAAGTCCCAAGGTGAGGATGACCCAGTGCAGGCAGTGCCTTGCAGGGACCACAGCAGTGTCCTACCTCTGAATCAGGAAACAGATCACACTGCTTACTGGGATCAAGGCCCTCTGGTAGTCCCAAAGATGGCAAAATGATGAACCAGGTCCAGAGACTATACAGGCTCTGCAGCCAGTACAAGAGAACAAAGTGGAAATGAGGTTACAACATAGGTCCAAAGTCAACTCAGACAACAACGACAAGACAGAAGACAAGCAGTGAAGAACATCTAAAGGCATCCATTTTGGAGACAAGCTACCTACAGCACAGGTCTGAGGTCTCTCCAGGAGTTAGGGTCACACCAGCAGTCCCAAGCTGGAGCCAAAGTGAGCTGGGTCCACGGACACAGCTGAGGACAGAGGCCCCATGGAGGCTGGTTAGAGCAGTTAAAGCCTATTGGAGCTCTGAGAGCCCTGATATTTTACAGTTTCTATTTACTTCCTACATGTTTACTCCCTCAATTTTTTTTACCACATCTACTACCAGGTTTCCTCGCCCAGAGTCACCATGCCAGTGCACTTTACAGCCAGACCTGTTATTGCTCTCCAGCTGTGTAGATCAGAACTAAAATTTTAGGTTCACTCTTGCAATTTTATTTGCTGCTTCTATTTTATATTCTTCCATTCCTCTAACTGAATTACTTTTCATATCTGGCACTTGTAAATGTTAGCTCTACCCAAATTTACAAGTATGTTTTTTGGGTCCAGGTCATTGTTTTCTTTTTTGTTGCTTTGCAAAAAAAGACCAAATAACTGAGTTTGGCGTTTTCTGCCTCCTTCATTTGCATAGTGGTGTGATTTGATTGCTCTCTGAGCTCAAACTGAAGCTCCCTTCTGGTTAGTGGCAGTACACTAGCCATTTGCTAACATGATTGCTCCAGCCTGGCCCCACAGGAACAGAGATCATCAGTTTGCACCTTGGAAACTGGATCCTTTTTCAAGCACCTGCACAGGATTTCCGCACTAAGAAGCTGACATTTCTGACATTTATCTATCTGTAAGTTGGCTCCATTACAAGTTACAGACGATGGGCTCACAATTTGTTTAATTAGGAACAAACCTGTAAAGTAAAATGGCATGAATTAATATCCTTTATCCCAGGCTCAAGATTTTTATCTTTGTTTCAGACCTTTGCTACAAATGTTTACATGAAACGAGCCCTCCCATTTAGACTTATGGCAATTGCCCAATTTCTCTTTCATGTCTCCTTCTTTGCCTCACAGTCAATTTAGCAAATCAGGCATCTTGAAAGTTCTTGAAAATGTTTTTGACCTGAACGTAAGTCTCAGGTTTTGGTGTATCACAGCATAAGAATTTAAGCCATTTATATGTCTCCTACATTCACGTTTGGAAACAAAAATGCCAGTAAAGCTCCACCTGACTCACTACAATAATGTAGTAGTAAATAAAGGAAGCAATCACAGAATTTGTGTCACACGGTTGTGAACCTATTCATAAGGCTTAGACTAACATTTTAGTATTTCCACAATTCACATTCATCCTATGAAAACACAGAACTGTAGAATGGTTTGGGTTGCAAGGTGCATTAAAGATCATCTGGTTCCAACCTGACCGCCATAGGCAGGGTCACCTCTCACTAAACCAGGTTGCTCAAAGCCTCATCCAACCAGGCCCTCAACACCTCCAGGGATGGAGAATCCACAGGCTCTCTGGACAACTTGCCCCAGTGTGTCTCACCATCTTTACAGTAAAGAATTTCACTGTAACATCCAATCTAAATCTCTCCTCTTTTTGTTTAAACCCCTTCTTCCTTGCCCTATCACTATTTCCCTGTGCAAGAATTCATCCTCTCTCTTAAGCCCCTTTAGAGGTGTTCACTACACTCTAAGCGGGAAGACTGAGCTGTGCTTGCAACTCGTGGGTGTCACTATCCAGGCAACTCGTGCCTTTGCAACACTCCTTTCCCACAGGAGTCTGAGAATCCTCATTTCTCCTCCCTCTCCACACAAACCTCCAGGCCAAACCCATTTTTTAAAAAATCTCAGTTACCTTCTCAGGGGTTCTAAGCCACCATCAGTGCTGCCTAGCGGGCGGCGTTGAAAGCCCGAGATCAATACCCGGGGATTTATTTACGGCGGGCTAGGGATCTCTCCAGAGTTAGTGCGAGCCTCCCGCACTCCCACCTGCCATCCGCTCTCCGCTTATCCCGGGCGGAGCACAAGCACGCGGTGCCGGCGGGCCCCGCTCC
>VYXF01006673.1:9603-94278 GCA_013397295.1 Polioptila caerulea | reverse complement strand
AGAAATGCCCCCGTACTTTATTTGGTAATTTAACGGCATATGATTTAAATCAATATAAAATTCAAATACTTTTGTGCCACCTGTTGGATTTTGCCACTAATTACATGTAGCTGGAAGTGCTACGTGCACTGCTGTGTTCAGCCTGGGAAGTGTTGCCCTTGGTGCCACCGAGTGCCCGTACGAAAATACTACTTTGTTTGTTATTTTGAAATATTTTCTCTCTGGGCACGGAGATAGAGGTGGTTTTTTCCTCATAAAAACCTAACCTACAAATTACAGACTGCATTTAATGAAGGTGTGGCTTGGTGCAATGCTGGAGTCAGGGTTCCTGTGATAATGCAGTAATAATTATTTGGGAATGCTTTTAGCACAGGAACTCCAGTCTGAGGGCCCAGGAGGCAGAAATGGCTAGTTCTAGGTACACAAGGACATAAATGCACCTGACAGTATCCATGGTTCTGGAAAGGGAGGAGTACTCCAGGCCTGTGCTTTCCTCATGCCTGTGAGTACACAAACAAGTACCAGCACCACTGCTCAGACTATCAATCATGGGCGGTCATACAACACAAAGCATGCCAAGTGTTATACAGCTGAGACTCTCTCAAAAAATAATTTTGTCTGACCCTTCTTCAATAGCTGTCAAGTTATAATGTCAGAACACATTTTATCATATAAGAATAAGCTGATTTTATTTCGCATTGCAGTGGATAGATTTATTCATGGTAGAGTAATATTTTTTAGAATGACCAGGGATAAATGAGCTGCAAGTAATACAGTCCTATAAGAATCTGAAAATTAACCAATGATTTTATCTAGATTTCACTGGAAAATTAATGACCTGTGGGTTGTCAGCTGTCTTACTCATTATTCCTTATCGTCCTGTAATCATACCACAGACACAGAACTCACAGTTCTTTGAGATCGAGAGGTGCAGGACCAAGTGGAAAAATGCCCGGAAAAGGAGTGGCCGCTTACTCTTCTTCCCAACTGTTACTGCAAAAATTGGATGTGGCAGATCTCCATGATGACCCTTCCTTACAGCGGCAAGTAGGGGCCCATTGCTGCTTCTCATGAATGGTGGGTTACAGCCATCTCTTCAAGAGATGGAAAAGTACATTACAGCCAAGAAACAGGGCAGCGCCAGAAATAAGTAAATGCCCAAAATTTATTAATTCACCTCTATTTACATTTTCTTGTATTAAATCCCATTTTTAAGCAGAAGGTACGCAGGACAAACAATGCATAAAATTGAGGGTTGTCATTGGTTTTGGTTTTGTGTACAACTATCTCTTTGGTATGTACGTTTCCATAATGTACTCTGCAATGCAAAAGTTTAGAAAGATATGAAGTATTGTTTAGTGAAAATATAAATGCTTTCTAAATTTTTTATCCTGTTTAACCCATCTGAGGAGAAAAATTACAAAGTTAGATTGTGAAACTAATAAATGCATCAGGAAATAGTATGTACAATACACAATTTCAGTGCTGACATCTGTCAGTCTAATTCAGAAAAGGCTTTAGCGATACATTTGTCTAAGTCTTCTATTAGCAAAGAGTGTCTTTAAACAGTTTCAATTGGCCCCAACTTTATTGACTTTGGTTTTTGCGATAATCCTGCTTCAAAATCTTCTGTGGTTTTATGAGAACAATTTTCCACTGTTCAAACAGTCATAAATGCCCACAAAATTTACAAGATGACAGAAAAACACACCAAGTAAAATTAAAGTGTTTACACACCACACCAGTACTTTGCTCTTGGCAAGTGCATAAGTGACTTTACAAGATGCAAATCAGTGCACATTACACATTACACATTGTCTTTTTAGACCAGTCTGTGGGCAACATGAGCACGTCCTGAGGCCCCAACACCATAGCTGGTTTTTGTTCAGTTTCTACAGGCTCATAAATAGCATCTGAGGCTTTAACTCCTAATGTGGTAAAAAAAAAATATGATGGCTTGCAATAAACTGAAGCCCAGTTATTTAAAAAATGCACAACCAACTTCTTTGCTTTCATTCTCTTTAACTTCTCTGTAATGTGGATTGTATTAATTATTTCTTGTCAATTTATTTCTACGTATTCAAACAAGCCAAGAAGCTAGGAAAGCAGTCTTAAACCATCTAAGATCTTTCCTACAAGAAAAAAAAATGTTTAAAAGAAGTAGTTGCAGTTCCCATTTAGCTAGTACTTTTAAAACCAATTATAAATAAGTTGATGAAATCTCTTGTGTAGTGGAATTTAATATTTAGGAGCCTTTCTTAGAGTGAAGGAGTCAGTAAAAGTTCAGTCATTGTAAGCCAAAATCCAAAGAGAAGTACAACAGTTAAGGAGAAAACAGTGATTTTTCTAATCCTCTTCCTTAATAAACCTGGGTAGATTTCTTTGATGCAGACAAGGTTAGGAGATAAACATTTGGCTTAGTATTGATACCAATCCTTTCTTATCTGAGGGAAGAACTAGCAAAGAACTGAAAGTGGCACCCTACAATAATGTCATAGACCTGCAGAAGTCATGACACATGTGATGCCTCGGCTGCAAAAAGTCACAAGGAATGCAAACGCAGACAGTCAGTGAGAGGGAGGGAGGGAGGGAGACCTTCACTCACTGGCTGATCCCTTTGCAATTTCAACTACAGAATGCAGTAGCCCTTTCTAGTGACAGACGTGCCTGGAGGCGAGCCCAGAGAAGGAAATCCTGCACCGAAGGAGGAGGAAGGGAGAAAAGAAGAAGGAAGGTTAATGGTTCTCATTCAACTAGGAGAACCACATGGACTAATCTAGGAAGCCATCTTAGTTGGGAGATATTGCCCATAGCTTCTTCTTCCTGGCAAAGAGCTTAACACTGCCCAGGTTGTGACTTTAATCAAAAGACATCCTTTCCAATTCTTCCATGATTTTTATTGCTGTGCTTTGATTTCTCAGCTCATAACATAATTTTAGTTTTAATGCTTTTATTTTACAGTCCACTTAGAGCAGACTCAAGGTCCTTTTTTCCATTCTTCTACATTGCAAAAGCCCTATGTTTTTCTCTCTCCCTTTTCATTTTTTTCCTCTTCTTCCTTATCATATATTCCTTTGGTTACCCCAGGAGCACCAATTTTGTGTACTGAACTGTGTTACATTGCTCAATCTATGCCCTTCCTTGCTTCTAGAGAAGACATAAAAACAGCTAATTATGAAGGCAGAAGAGTTGAAAACATAGAAGACTAATATTTACTTCTTGGAATAGCAGGAGTTAAAACTACAATTCAGGCTTAATTTTGCCTGGAAAAAATGGTTCTGCAACGACTCCAAACAGACTGTAAATTTTTTTCTGTAGATGTGGAAATATACTAGTGTGGGCAGAGTTTGGAGAAATTGCACAGACCTTACAGAAATGTATGGGATGTTGTTTTCTTAGTTCGTAAGGGATACATTTTAGGTGACCGTCTCTGTTTCAACAACTGTGGGAGGAAACCTGACATTAGAAAGTGCATCCATCTTCCTGGACAAAAGAAAAGACTAACTTCCCAGAAACTTTTGTCACGGAGTCAATTCTTACACAATGACATGTAATGCTGAATAAATCATTTCTTGAATTACAAATTGAGAATCCGTCGCCCTGGATAAATGTTATTCATCAGGGGGAGGGCAGGGAAGAATGACTTAAGAATAATTGTCTAAAAGTATTCAAAAGAGAATCCGATTTGTCACTCCCATTTTGAAGTGCCAGTGCAAAAGTTGTTGCCTGCTTTTTATCCTTTGGCTTTCTTCAAGTAATATGTGTATGGTAAAAAACCAGGTAGAGAATGGTGGTGTGATTTGGTGATACAAGGTAAATGGCATGATGTAAAGTTTCATGAAAATCTGCTCTCTTTACAGACTTAGATAAAGCCTTTATTTTAGTCATGCTTGGCTGTCCTATTCAGCATAGCTACCAGACTGGTATTAACAAGATTCAATGTGTAAAAGTAATGCCATTGCTTTGAATTTTGCAATGTGGTCTCTTGAAGGTAAGGTCTTTTTCAGCTGTTTAAAGAGTGCAATGACCAGTTATACATTAGAGCAAAAGAAGCTGTTCTCTCTTGCCAAAAAATGTGACCATGTCATCCATCCTAAGTACCTGTAAGCTAAGATTGTATTCTTCTCTCCAGTTCACACTAGCAGAATTTATCTACAAGTGTCAGCAGGAAACACTCAATTTACCTGACAAATCATAAAACAATATTTTACGTTGTAAAGAAACTTTGGACTCTGCCAATGTGCCAGTCAATAGGTATGTACGATGAATCATCAAACGAATATTTCAGTGCATGAGGAAAAAATAAATCCAGGTTCAGCCCACATGCCAATCAATCAGAGATTGCCTGAAGAATCAAGGAACACATTTGGAGACAAGTAAAAAATTTCTAGCCTCTGCCAGGATGCTGGGCCAATCAATCATGGTGTGGCTGATGAATCATGAAACACACTCTGCAGCATGTCAGCACACATACGTGGTTGGCACAGTTCTCATCATCCCGAGTTTGTCTTGCAGTTAAATTGACTGAAGGTGAGTTATAGGACTGTTGTTTCTCCAACCTACTGACCTCTGCAACCAGCCACTCTTAAATCCTCTTGTCCTGCACTTCGTTAAAAGTGCAGATTCAAGACAAAGGTTCAACACAAGAGCAAACATGGTTTCGATGTCAGACAACTTGTTAACATGCTGCTGAAAGCTGTTGAACACGTATTTTGACAACACAACAGACACCTATAAGAGTGTTATTCTCTTCAAAGTTTGCTGTACTGTTTACATGGAAATTTAATATAATATATTGCACAATATTAAAAAAAAAGGAAATCAAAGTAAATCTGGATGTTTTAGTCACTGTCCCAATGGCAAGCTTTTTACCTAAGGAATTCCTAGCTTTACTGGCATTATTTCACCAGGTGAAGGTGGGAGGGCACTATGGGACTGTGATAATTTTGTTCTCCTCTCTCAGCCAAAGTTGTTCAGCACAAAATATTTCTCTGTGTAACAGTTCAACCTTTTACAACTTACGTCAAAGCCATCCGTGTGAAATTAACATTGTCTACAAGTCTCTTCTCCTGTGTCTTGTGATTAACCCCCCATTACAAATATTTTAATAGTATGCTGCAAAACGTTTTCCCTGATTACATGAATACTCATCTTGTGGGATATTTTCCACTTAAGATGTCTGAGTTTAAAAATGTATTTTTGAAAAAGCAACTTTTTTACTGAATCCTAACTCTTGCAGAATTTGAGTACTCATATCCCTCTATGTAACATTATTTAAGGGTGCATTTTTCTAGACCAAAGCAGAACTTACCACAAGAGTAAGAATAACATTTGCATAAATGACAGTCCAGTCACATTTGAAAAAGAAAACAGGAGCAAAAAAAACCCCATACTCACACCACATTTTTCCATACTCAGAAAGGCCCATATGATGAAAAAGTGGCAGTTTCTTGTGGGTATTTCATCAGTAGGTATTCCATTTTTATATTAGAAAGGAACAACTTGGGTCCTCATTTCCCCTGTGTATACTGTTCAGTTCTTTATGGACTCTTTAACATCATCATCATCATCATCGTAATTTTAATAAACAGATTTCTCAAATGATTTTGCTAATTTGTACAGCACAGCATGTACAAATGTCTTAATACAAACTGTGGGAAATTTAATTGTAGCCTCTTGTTCTACCACATATAACGTTATAATCAATTTGATAGAAAGAAGTTTGGTTCCCTATGCCAACAGACAGATAAACCATTACTGATTTCATAGGAGTAGATAAGGAAAAAAATAATGTCTTTAATAAAAACCTCAATTATCAACCAAGGGAAATTTTGAATGACATTTTATGTACCTTCTGTTATTTCTTAGTACCCATTAATATTTTATTTTCTTTTTTTCTGATGGTTATTAGCATCTCTATTCTTATTCTGATACTAAAAATTTTGGTAGCAACAGGGCAACAAGCAGTTTAAGTTGCAAAATGCTCTATTTGCAAAAATATAATACTCAGGAATTATAGTGTTACACCTTAAATGTAAGTGGATAACTATAGTCAGTTCCCTTTGATGTCAAGGTGGTGGTAAGCATGGTGCAAGATTACGTCTATGAATAATATAATACTACTAGAGGAAGTGCTGGGAAAGGATCATAAGTTCTGAAAAAAATATGCACGTGTATATATTCATTTTTGTGTATATTCTGAATACAAGTGTATATATGTCAGACAGTTAGCTTTTTAAGGAATCAAAGGATAGCTGATACCTTTCTCCTCCTTCATAAAAATTAACTCTTGTCACGATTCGAGGGTCCCTAAAATTTGCACATATAGTCCCATCTCAAGTTAAAAATGTGGTGAGATGAATAAACAACAATGGTAAATAAATAATGAATGGACAACTTATATAAAAAATACTACATTTAATTCAACAATTTTAATCTCACTTTTCACTCTTTGGAAAAGTGTATTAAAAGTATTAAAGTGTATATACTCCTCCCATGCTGTGCTGGTAATATCAGCAAGATAATTAAACAGTACAAATCACTGGGGCTATATCCATTGATATCATCAAAGGATACGACCATTTATGTCCAGTATTTTAAAGAACAAGTACTTTTCATACTGTGGTCAGTAAATGCCCATTTCTTTATTTCAAGGTGAGTTGTGCCACACTGTCAGCCTTGTTTACTTATGCTTCACTGAATTAGGCTGAGGAGGATGCAGAAAAAATGACTATAATATTTATGAAATAAAGACCTCGTCCAGTTCTCTCCAGGATAAAAATATGCTTTAAAGACATCTGCCAACTTCAGAACCACATTGATTTGCCAGCCAGTGCTTGTAGAGCCACCACTGAGAAATAAACAACAAAAGTTGGAAAAGCGAATCCTTCCCAAACCCAAATTTTGCAAGGCTTATTGTATACAGATGCTGGTTTATTCCAGCAAATGTGTGCCAGATATGCACAGCTGCCTTTCTGTCACTTTTGATCCACCTCAGTATGTCTCCCCTGCTAGTTCTGTTTGTACCTTGTTGAAGGTGTTAGAAGGGAAAAAGTTCATTTCTCATTTCAAAACTTTCACTTCTCTAGTATCCATCCCCCTCATATTTCAGTGGGACTTTTATGTCTCTGTTACGAGGAGGGCACAAATGGATGAGAAGATGTTCCAACAGCAATCGGATATAAAAACTCATATCTGAGTTGCCCATGACATTAAATAAAGACCTAAAACAATAATAAGGTGGAAGTGCTAGTCCCTCCTCTAAAAAAGCCAAATACTGATACTTTTCCCTTAACTGCCTGAAGCTTATGATTTAAAGGCTTATTTTCTTTGCTGATAGCCCCAAGCTGTGCCCAGTTTCTCTACAGACAAAAGGATAAGAGATGTGGTGACAAGCACACACCCCTTTTATGAATCAGAAAAACAGTGCTCTTCTTGTTCCCTAGGCACTTGAAACCTGAGCCACAGTTTTACAGCTTAGCACTTACCAGCTGGCTTTCACGTGAAAGGCTTTTAAAATATATAGATACATTCATGCACACACACGCACAGAGTAAGACATTTTTGATTCTGATGACAGTTACAGAAATATAGAAAAAATGTCTCTAAATCATGTTTCTTGTTGCAACTGAGGCTCTTTCTATCTTCTCCTGTGCACCTTGGACAGGGGGAACAGATTGTGCCTCTCTACTTTTCATCAATCTTTTATGTATTTGAAGGCTAATGTCATATCCCCGTTCAGATGTTTCTTCTTTAGGATAAATTACTCCCAGGTTGTTCAACTTCTCCTCATAGCTGTTATTTCCAAGTAGCCCAGGCTGAATATTTTGCTCTTGCTTTTACTTGGAGCATGTTGATAGAACAGAAGGTTTACTTGTGTATCTTGGCATGGCATTTCCATGTTTTATCATCTCAGTGAGGTGTTTGCCTTTCTCTGTGAGAGCCTGGCATTGCTTCCCACCCAGTTCACCCACGAAGCAGTCCAATCCCAAACTTGGAAGAGTGGATGAATTCTTTAAGTACCTCAACTGTCAGCCTAGATTGAAACCAGGGAATCTGACACATTGAGTTTTCTCTGCTTTGTGGATTTTTCTGGGCAAATGAGTGAAACAGAGTTACTCTAACTTTGTAGATATTTGTCAACAAGTCATCCAGTAGCCCTTTGTAGCTAATGGCGATAAAAGGAAACAGAAAATTCTGTGGTAATATTTGTCTTGCTTTGCTATACGCATATCAAGTAGGTCAAATGAATCACCCACTATATGATTCAAAAGTCGGGAATGCGAACAAGGAAAATTGGGAAACAAAGAGAAACAGGTTTAACAGAAGAGATGGAGAAGCTACTAGGAAGAAAGTGTTACGGAAAAGACGAGAGAAGAAAGGATATAAATTGTCAAGCCTTCATTGGTCTTTTAGAAATAGTTGCAAAGATCAAGCAAACAATGGCTGTGTGTGAGTACTGAATGGAGAAAATGCAGAGTGAAAATAAGCTACAAAATATGCAATAACATGTTACTGCAAATATATAAGATTTTGTATGTATGTATTTTGTATGCTTATCAACTAAGCAACTTAATGCACATGGAGAATTCTCAACAGCAATTGAGAAGAACTTTCTGTATAGGAATATAACATGTCTTTTGGAATAAGAAGTTGGTTTGTCATGGCAGATGCAGTAAACAGAAATGAAGAAAGGATGCACATAGGAAGCAAAATTTTGGTCTTTCTGGGTTAGATACTGGCATGTGAGAAAGAGGCGAAAGCAGAGAATGGAGGAGAAAGTGGAGTGAATTGAGTGGAAAGGAACCAGAATAAAAGGAAAAGCAAAGAGGAAATGGAAGAGAAGTGTGGAGAGGGAAAGGCAAATACAAATCCATGCCTGAATTTTATAAAGAAAAGCCAGTGAAACAAGGTTGGATTAGTTTTGTCTACCTTCAGGAAAAAAATACTGGAGAAGCATTGCATGTAATTAAACTGAAAATATGCTTTTGCAACTCTCTTTTATTCTTTATGGGAAAAAAAAACCCAAGTAAATGTATTACAGGAACACTTTTGTACTTGTTCATCTTGAAATATCCCAGAACAACATTTTACATTATGATATATGTTTTGCAAGATGTCTTAAGCAAATGTTTTAAGTGTTTCTTACTCAAACTAGTCCTTAAGTAGATTAAAACAGTAGAAAAATATCTGAAACCATTGTAAAAATTGCTTCAAGTTCTGTGCTTTCATTACTTTAAACACCTTACCTGAAGGTTTTTTTAATATTCTTTTCATGCACAGAAGAAATTGGCCCAAGAAAAGAAACATTCCTGGATAATGGGAAGCAACATGTGTGTATTTCTAAAAACAGAGAAACTCTTTGAACATCTTCCAAAAAAATCCAAGTATATGCACACATTCTTCCAGCTAAAAGGAGTACCAACACTTGCTGTCTTCTTTTACATTGCTTCATTTTATCTTTTGTATTTATACAACTACTGCTTGTATCCTGCAGTCGATCCACTAAGAATAGTTTTGGCTGGGTTCCTCCCCACCCCCTCCCTGGTGAATCTTAAGGAGGAATTTTATCTCAGGGGAGAAGAAAGAAATTTACTTTTAGGTAATCTTTTCAGATGGGAAAAAGGCACTGCTCATTATAACATCTCTTAATCATGCAGTCTTCTACCTTGCCTTCTGGTTCAGCTCTTGAAGGTGGAAAGCAACAAGGAAGAGAACAGTACCTTCCACCCTACTCCCCACTCTTGGTGTTGCTCACATTTGGAGAAGCTGGAAGGAATCGCTTAAAGAACAATGAGATATGAATTTAAAAAAAAATAAAATAAAGAGATAGAAAGCAACTACTGCTCTGCTTTCTCCTTTGCTTCCACAGTCATTTCACACTCAGAGTCTCTCAGTCAGTGAATGTGAATGACTCTTGGAAATGGAATTAATGCCAAGGTGTTACCTCCTGACAATAAGATGTACATCCTTCCTCATATCAAATTATTTAAATTATCCTCATATTAACTGGTAAAATGTAACATTGTAACACAGTTTAAGGAAATAAATTCTGTGATGTCTGAAGTAATTGCTTCTCAGAACCAAGATCAGAAGCATCTAAAGAAAGGGGAGCTACTTCAACCTAAATAAAGCATGAAATTGAACAAGTAGTTCTAGTGAGAATGGGCAGTAAGAGGCCAGACCATGGAAGCTGTGCTCACAAGGCTCCAAAACCTAATCTTGTGTCCCACCATGGGATATTTAGGATGCAAATATTCCTTATAAACATGTTAAGGAGTCGAGACAGAAGTGAAACATTATTAGGAAGCTAAGTAAGTCATTCATGGAACAGACAGCTTCAGAAACAATGCAGTCTGCTTTCCTCTTCATGCCAGTTATTATTTCAGCCAGAGATGTCTTACAAATGAGAAAGGCAAGCCAAAGACATAGGCCTGAAATGGCTCACTTTTATTTCCTCATTTTTACCTCTTCATTCTAGCCACACTTTTATAGCATTATGAACTGGCAATGCATAAAAATTGGAAAGCAACATGGTACATACCATGTAGATTGAAAGTGGAGGTTGGAAATTGGGAAGGTACTGAGGAAAGGTGAGAGGGAATTTGGAAGGTGAAAGAGAAGCATTTAACAAACAAATTTAGTCAGTGATGTCAAAGAGGCCAACCATTTGTGGTTTTGTTTATTGTAGGGCAAGGATCTAAGTTTTTTATTTAAAAGGCACATGTAATTGCAAAAATAAATGCCAGAAGAATTAAATATCACTTGCATCATGTGTGAAAGCAGTGTCTACTTGGAAACTGCAAGGGACCTGCAAAATGTATAGAAAATCCCCTTTTTTGTCTTCAACAGCAGACTCAATTTGAACCTATCTTGGTATATGGAAATAGACCTAAGCCTACAAAGTCATTTTTCTTACTAGCTGAATTCTGTCTGGTGAATTGCTCTGCATTTTGATTTTCAGAAACACCCACATATCCATTTCTCCTCTAAATAGAGGATGAGACAACAAATAGGTCATGTGTCATTGAAGGGGTCAACCTAGTGTTGTTCTAATGTCCTGAAATAAATCACCTTATAAAGCAGAGACTCCTCACTGAGAACTTTCTGTCAGCTTCCCTGGTTAGAAGAGGTGCTAACAGACACTGTTGGCTTTCAGATGGTGTCATTAAGGGAAAAAACCAATCTCTGATGAGATTCAGTCACAATCTAATTTATTATTTTGTTTGTTTATTACAAATTATTTTTATTTAATTTACTTGGATGAAGTCAGAAATATAATTCAAGGCAATATGGTTTTATGTTTGCTCCAAGTGTTAATGAAGCCTCATGTACTCATTCAGAAAATAATTATATAAGAACCTATATGAGCAAATACATAATTTATGTACAACTTCTGTTTGGGAGGTCAGTCCTTTAGAAAATCTAGTGTCCTTCCAACATGGATAGTCAACTCTCACACTTCCCAGTATTTTGGACAGAACCTCGAACAAAAATATCTATCATTATTGCTGTTAGCATGGGAATTGACTGAGAGGGGGCATTGCTAAGGCCAAAAAATAGCAGGCAGGTATACTAGAGAGAATGAAAAGAGAAGAGCTTGAGCATCAGCTTTCACTCATTCTGAATCTCACCTGCCCACTGGTGTGGAGAGCTGGCAGCAGCTCTTTCACTCATCTTCCTCTGAGCCACAAATCTGCTATCAGGTTGCCCAGTTTGAAGGGAAGGGTTGCACCAGCCCCTTCTAGAAACAATCTAGTGTACCAAAGGAGTTGGATTTCAGTTTTGAGAACTTTTCTGGTTGCTGTAATTGGCTTGTTACTTAAACTTTTTTCTAAACAGGGACATGTTTTGGAGCAAAAAATAAACATTACAGGCCTCATTTCTTTGAGAATAAAATAACCTTTATGCCAAAGTTACCAGAATCATTTAGATAAAACAGACACATCAGAGTGGACCCACATTCATTTTAATCCAGTATTGCTTGCCAAGAGTGCAAGTATGGAACAAGCATAGTGGGATTCAACAGTCTCTTCCATAAAACTGTTCAAGCACCATCCAAGCCATGTGAACTTATAGCACTTACAGTGCTCTATATCAGGGAATTCCACTCTTTAATTTAGTGTTAGGGAATCTACAGCCTCTTGTCATCTGCTTTGCACTTATCAGTTGGTGATTTTCACTCCTAGGTTTTGTAGAGAAGGAAAACAGAGCACAGGCACTTCCCCTTCTATCCTCTTAATGACACTCATCATTTAGGCATTGGTTGTGTACCCCCTCAGCCATCTCTCCAGTCTGCTCTGTGATTCCTGTGTGGCTCAGAACCATCCCAGATTTTTGATTGTCCTTATTGCCCTTGTCTCAGCCCCTTGCAGTTCTATAATTTTATTTTTGAGATGGAGCAACTAGAAGTACACAGTGTGTTCAAGCTCTACATGCCTCAGGGATTCATCATCATCAGATGGTGGCAGAGTAATGTTAGTCTTCTCTTCTGTTTTATATTGCTTTCATTAAAATCCCTAACATTCAATTTCTTCTTCATCCCTTTCTTTTTTTTCTTTTTTTTTTTTTTTTCCTTACTGAATGGATGTGTTACCTCCATGTTTTCACAGAGCTCAAAACACTTGTTTCTGGGTGGTAAGGACTAGTTCATGATACATGCAAAATTGGGATTTTTCTCCCATTTACATTATTTTACGTACATCTGTGATAATTAGCATCTCTATTTATTTAGTAATTCAGTACTGTGAGATACTTCTGCACCTCTTTTACAGCTAACGTTCCCTATTCACTGCAATAAATTATCAGCAACAAATCGTCACCAAAGTGTGACCTTTTCTAGACTTATAAGTTGAACAGCATCAATCACACCTCAATTGCAACTGTGTTCATTGAGTGTTCCATAGAAAGCACGAAATTTCATCAAGTCTGTCTTTGTTTATCCTCATTCTTTACTGTGCACGTATTAGTTCTAGATTAAGGAGGCAGGTTGTCAGGTGGTGTGTTAGCAGACACTGACAAATCAAACCTTCATTCTTCTGGGACTCCTACAGGCATCACTCTTCAGTCTGAGAGGTCACAAAACAAAGACAGTTACAGTGAAGCAAGAAACAAAGCTGAGAAACCATCATGGAAGATAGAGAGAGCAAGAGGTAACGACTTAGAGGAGTGGGAGACTGAAAAAAGAGGAAAACCTGGACATAGCCTTGGACTGCATGGATCATCAGAGTTTCAATACCAGAAAATGGCAAAGGGGAAGTGGGGAAACAAAAACAAAGAGGTAGAGGTAGCCTCCACAAAGATACTAAGTACCAAGGGACAGAAGAGAAAATCACCCTTCAGAAGCAAAAGAAGAAACAGATAAGGAAAGGAGGGATTCATTTTAAGGATAACTGTCCCCAGTCTTTCCATTCATAACTGTAAAGGATGCTGGGTTGTTTTTTTTTCTAAATAAGACAACATGAGAGAAAAGTGGAGTCTTCCTACAGGGTATAATATCACCAGTTATTTTATATGCCATTATAACCTGACAAATCTCACATCAGCTGACAATGGCTTTGGTAGAAACTGCAGAACAAATGTGTGTGCAGCTCAGCAGTGCTGTAAATCTGTGAAAGTAATCTGCAAGTAAACAGCCTGTAAAAGAAAATGGTTACAATCTTTCCTAAATATCTCCAAAGGGAATTGCCCATGTTGCATGTGTGGGCCCTGCTTTATAAGGCAGTACTTGTTAGATAACAACTTTCTCAGCAAGACCCAATGGATAGAACATCTAATTGACACTATCAAAAAAACCTGTTGCCACACAGCAGTTGTTTGCAAAGCACTGAAATCTGTTCATCTGGCAAAACCTCCCTCTCATCTGTAAAACTCGCTCACAAACATTATGCTTGAATCTAGGGATGATGTTAAAAATCTGTCCCTAATGCAGAGCTTTCTCCAAATTGCAGATGAGAAAAATCATTTAAGAGGCAGCAAAGTCCAAGTTGAAGGATGCGTCACATTTTGGTTTTTGTTTCTCGTTAGCTGAATTTATATTTCTTGGCTAGTATTTTTATCTGATTAATTACCAATAAGCACCAGACTGATAACTCTAAAACCTTTGCATCATTCACTGGATAGAGAGGAGTGCCAGAATAAAACAAGATTTCCAATTATGAGCTGCCAAATTCCTTTAGCCTTGTTACAGGAGATCCACTCAAAATGACAAATCAATTCATTTTCATTGCCAATCTAGTCATTGTTGTCTCCACTGAGACTGTCAATAACTGCCAATTGTGATGCTGAAAATTGTGATATTTTATGAGACGGTTGGCTTGCTTGCTGGTGTCAAGGGATAGGAAGTAGATTCATCAAATTAACATCAAGTTTTTGCCCTACAGAACCGGTAAAATCTTAAACCCAAGGAAGACTTTCATGTCTGAATGTTGAACAATGATCCCAAAAAATATATCTTTAGAATGGAAAATAACTGTCCAAGAAACAAAAAGATGTCTTTTAGAGGTCAGAACTCTCAAGATAACATGATAAAATCACTGCCAAAAAATATGCTGTTATAAATTTTTGCAAAGAAAATTTATAAAACAAAATTTTTTAACTGCATGAATTAAAAAAAAAAAAGTTAGAAAAAGCCCCAAGAGCCAATAAGAAGTCGGTGAATAGGAATGGAGTAACAATAAGATAGAGATTAAAGATACCTGGCATATGCTCCTCAAACTAAATCAATAGTCTGCATTAATTTCTCAAAATTATGAAGTTAGCAATATGGGAGATGGTAAATGAGAATGGGGTCTGTGGAAATAGAAATTAATTCATTTTAAGTGGAACACAGAATGTAGGATTTAAATGGGAGCAAGAGTGAGGAATAAACAAAAATTAACTTGATAATGTCCATCCTGATATTCTGAGAAAATTGATATTCACAGTAGCATTTACAGTGTTTGGGTTTGGCATAATACCATCTGATTGAATTACAGTGTGTGCAATGTACGCAATGTCTGCGTTTGAGGAGAAAGGGGGAAAGAAGTGCTCAGACAAGTTTGTGTCCTGTCATACATTATATCATTATACACTAGACATGAGGACAGAGTTTGAAGTAATTAGCAATTAATAAAATGGAGATTATTAGAAAAGGAGATGGAGTGAAATACAGATTTAGCACACTAGACTGTAGCACAGAAGTGCAGAGTCTTTAATCAGAGACATAATGCTTTAAAAAAGAGAATGGGAATGAAGTATACCACAGTTACTCAAATTGCTGTAAAGTGGTTGGTACAGCTCAAGATGGGAAATTATTACTTAAATGGAAAAAAGAGAATGATGTCCAGAAAAGCTATAAATGGAGAAAAGCAGTAGGTAAAAGAGAGACATCAATGAGTAGTACTGAAAGACGATGTATGTGGCTAAAGTGAGCATTAGAGTAAGACTTTCTTATGGATTGGTTCTAGGATACTTTTCTATTTATCCAGCATTTTCATTCATTGTCTTGTCACAAGAAGCAGAAGTGAGATAATTAGATGTACTGATGACAAAATATGGGGAAGAACTGTCAATAAAGAGAAGAATTGTGAGTTTCTATAGGAATTATTTTAGTATAATCAGATGGAATTCAATAGGGGAGAGTCACAGCAAGTCAATAACTAAAACAAAGCATTCCTGCTAGGACCTGGTTATTTCAAAAGAAGTGAGAAGCAGAAATACCTGCGTGTTTGAGGCAATCACACTGATCTGCTCAGGAACACGAAGCACTTCTATAAAAGAGAAATGCAACCACGAGGTGTTCTGGTACTAATGATCTTTAGTGATGAATGACTATTGATAAAGGCAATGAGAAGCAAATGTTTGTCAAAACAAAGATGTTTCAGGCAAAAGTGACTAGTATTTTTCAGGGAAATTAGGTTTTGCTAGCAAATTTCCACCCAGCTTCAGCAGTACCACAGTCCTGGATTGTCAACAGCATTATCTCTCAGCTTCGTCATGGTACTTTTAAATGACATGAGATAAATGGCACATCCAACCTGTACCCGGTGGCCAGCTGATGGCATGTTTTCACTTTCCAAAGCACCCTCAGTAGCTTCTTTTTTTGATTGTGTTTTTGACTGTCATAGTGGCCAAGACTTTTGTTAGCAAGCACAAACTGTCAGCTCTGCATCTTGGCAATTTCTACATTTCTTTCTTACCCCATTTTTGAAGCTTTGTTGAGTGAGATGCTCTGAACAGCTGGGCCTCCTTGGAAAGAGCATAATATCTAAGATTTTTTTTTTTTATTCCCAAAGGTTTGTAATCAAGTACTAATGTGGAGGTGGATCAAAGGACAGGACTTCCAACACAAAATTTTCAAATTTATAGCTCAGCTTAATAGGTCCATGGGCTTCCTTCACACCTTTTGACATGGGCATTTCCATAGTGGCTCTTGGAATGTCTGGAGATGTGTCTCAGAAGAAGATAGGTGCTCAGTAGAGGGAGTTTCAGTCCCCACTGCCTTCATTTTTCTTGCATTTGGCACTCTTGCTATCTGCTTAAAGATAGCAGAATATTCTCTTAAGAGTGTCTTAGAGTAAAAGCAACCAAAACTCAGGATTTCACTTCCATGAGGAAGATCTTCCACATCCCAGACACTTTACACAAGACTGACAACACATTATAGTTCAGGGCTCAAATGAAAAATAGACCATGGTAGGGGAGAAAGGAGATTGTCTTTTCCTTAAGGAAAAATTAAAAACATTTCTCTTTTCTATTGCTTGAACAATATGGAGTTCAAGAGCCATGGCAGAGCCATCTTAACTCCTGGCAACTCTTTGTGCTTACCTAGAATCTGAGGTCAGCTTCTCAGGCAATCTCCAAGGCTTGGTGAGTTCCTTGGAAACACAGGGATAACCCTCACACTTCAAAGTCCTTGGATGAGTCCCCAAAAGCTGTGGCAGCACCTTTTCACCAGGGCAGACACTCTAATCCACAGCAGACTCTAAAGCTCTCTGCCTTCCCTCTGAAGAGTTTGTCTGAAGAATTGTCTGGAGGTGGTAGTTTATTCAGTCTCAAGAGGATCATCAGTGGCTCAGAAGTCAGGCGTCTGTTTAATGAGT
The DNA here is from genome assembly GCA_013397295.1 of Polioptila caerulea. Classification (NCBI taxonomy): domain Eukaryota; kingdom Metazoa; phylum Chordata; class Aves; order Passeriformes; family Certhiidae; genus Polioptila; species Polioptila caerulea. Next base: position 77,197 of record VYXF01006673.1, on the reverse strand, counting down.
CTTTGCCTTCATCCTCACAAAGGCATTTCAACAGGATATTTTGCCAAAGCCCAGCTTGATTTTGTTGAATTGGTTTTAAAATATTTTATAAAAAAATTCCTAGGATTTTTATTGCTTGTAGGCAATAACTCTTCACAAAACATAGATAACACAGAGATATGTTATAATTCGTGTATTAATATGAATGGCTAGTCATAGAACTAACTTTGTAACAATACCTGTGAAATTCTGTGCCACAAGTTGTCAGAGTTGCTCTGTGGATTTCAAAGGGAAAAACATAAGCATTCTTAACATAAACAGCAAACATTTTTTTCCCCCTTGAATAAATCAGGTAGCCCCTTGCATGCATTTGCAGTGTTTTTTATCTATTGCCATTACAGTACTTAGCAGTTTGGGTTCAGTGCACATCCCTGAGCTTATCTCTAACCTCTGTTTATCTCTCATCTCAGCTATGCAAACATTACTTTCTGTGAACATTGAGATGGATCATCTCTGCAGACTGCTAGCTTCTTGTTGCCAACTCCTTGCTTCGCAAGGGCTGAACTTTGGAAATTTTGTTGGCCTTTTTCCATCTTAAGTTCCCTCACTCACAGTCTGTCTTCCTAAAAGATATTTCATGCTCTGTCAGGATCCTGGACAACAGAGCTGCTTTTCTTTCACACTGAAGAGGATCTGCTTGGCTGGCACTGCTCACTGCCTAGCAGTGGGAGACAATATTGTGTGTCTCACGTATGGAGCTGTCTCTAATTAACCAAATGTCTGTGGTTCCAAAGATAAATGTGGGGTGCTGGGAGCCTCAGCTCTATGATATAAGTCTGTGTGCCATCTTCAGCCTCTTGCTTCTGGGCTAAAGGAAAATGTTTTTCTAATTTCTCACTCTCAGTGGAGTTTCAGTCTTGTCAAGCAAGAAGAGTGTTTCATCATCTGTCCTAGTATTTCAGGCATTATTTCTGGCAAAAGTTTCTCACTCTTTTCTCAAAAAGAGAGTGAAAAGCTTTACCTTTGTAATCACATCTGTATTTCCCAATATGAAGATAATTATATATTTGAAATAGCTTTGCCTGGGAGATAAGTATAGTTTTTCACTGAACTCCATGCTAATAGCACAAATTTGTTTAAGTTTTAAGGCCTGTTTTCCTATAAAGCTCTCACTTTTTTGCTGTCCCAAATCGTCATTAACCAACCAGTATTTCACAGGACAGTGAGAACTGCATGTTTCAGCTAACTGAACCAATCCCCAGATTTATTGAGGGAAGAACTCAGAGCTTTACAGACTTCTATGTGGATCGTCATACCTCTCTGTGTGTAACAAAAGGCCATATCTAAGCGCACATATGCTTTATCAAGCTGTGGAAAAGTGGGTCAAGACATTCATACGGGACAAGGACAAACTGATGCATCAGGCAGATAACTAGCATTCAATATTGAGGTGTGTTTTCTCATAATTTTTGTATACAAGAGCTCTGACATCCCTCAGTACAAATGCATTTATCCTGCAGGATAACTTTGCCTTTATTTAGAAATCCAAACTCATTGCTTCGGCTACTGATCCACTTGACACATTTTTTGTTCAGTACGCCTTTGTCTGCACCTTTGTCTGCACCTTCAGGTACCTTTCTCTTCTTTTCTGTCCAGCCCTCTGCTGTGGGTGCCACCAAGGCCATGCAGTCAAAGAACAGCCAAAGGCTCACACCACTGGGGCCTCTGCATCTCGCTGAGGGCAGGATCAGGACAAAGAGTGTAAATGGGGCCAACCGAGCTATGACCCTATTTCCCCCTCTTGTACTTCTTATAGGAAAAAGATATATACCTGTAGTGGACAGTTGAGCATTATAGCATCTCAAATATCATTCATTAAATATTTCCTCATATACATCTTTAGTCTTCAGCACCATTACTGAGGTGTTTTTGAAAGGCTATAGCACAACTTTCTATAGATTGGTAAACTACAACTGAACGACAGGATCATAAAGAGGGTGATGCCAACAAGCTTGATGAGAAGAGCTATACATAGTAGAGTAAGGAATTCATAACATTCCATTGAAGACACCATGTGTCCTTCCAACAGCTAGTCATCCTTAAAAAAAGAATTTAAAGCAAGACTTTTTCTCAGTGTTAGTTTGTAGTCCAGATTTAGTAGGAACTTTCATTTTGAGAAACAGGATTTTTAAAGCATTCAGAAGAGAAAGGAAAATAACACAGTGCTATTAACAAAAACTAGCAATACAAGAGCTAAGAAAAAATCCTTAATTATTAATTTTTCCTAGGAACAGTTCTTATGATGTGATAATAATACTTTTGAGCTAAAGAGAGGACTGAGAAAAAATGCTGCATATGTAGCTGCACATGCAATATCAAAAATTATTCTATATTTTTCATTTCAAAATACCAGATTCATCAAACTGGAATCTTTTTCAAGTATTTTAATTGCAGCATTTTTACCTTGGACTTGGGATTAAGTTTTTGATCCAAATGAGAGAGACAAGCAGAAACTATTCCCCAAGTGACTGTTGAACTGGGACGTGAAAGCCACAGGTACAAGTCCTGTCTGTATCAGACAGAAGGAATTTCACTGTGGAGCAAGTATTTCATTTCACATGAGTGCCTCCAGTATTGCTATTCTGAGAATAGCTCTTCTTTTATGTTTTACATCAAGAAAAAAAATGCTTCAAATTCTCTAGTTCTTTTTCAATAAGGAATGAACACAAATTTCAAAATCTCCCACTTCTTTCTTTTTCCTTGAATTCTCATTTTTCAACTAGATCTACAATCACATGGCCCATCTTATATTTTACTGCCAATCTTACACATGTCATAAACAGATTCTCCAGCTACAGAATGAATTATTTATATGAAGGGAGTGAATCCCAGAACATTGCAAGTTTCCTGCATGAATACTTTTGTGCCTCTCGTTTGTCACACACTTCATCCCATATTTGGCTCTTGTCAGATTGAGAGCAAAGGCCGCGAGTTGCTGCCCCAATAGGAGCATCTTCTCTTCCCCTTTCTTTTCCAGAGCCCAGAGGACATAGAAATATGACACTGCTAGACTAGGAGTGCTTTAATACCCCTTTTGTGTCTGCCCTGTCCCTGTGCTTGAGGGGAAGTAGGGAAGATGAAAAGATTTGTTCTTTCTTAATGTCTTTGCTCATGGGTAGGGTAAGTTCTGGGGCATCACCCACATCAGCCTGAACATCATGCTCTGTGGACACAGAGACAGTAAGTGGAAGAGCTTTTACATTTTCCACAGTTTCCATGAATTATTTAATGGGAAGGAGTTTTTTACAATTTTAATAACATTTTACTATTTGTATTAAGGGTCTTTTTGTTCTTAGTCCTATAAAATTATCTGATTTAGCACTCAGAGTGCCCATGAGGCATGTGGCTTGCAGCAGACCCTAAGGTGTCAGTTCTTCATTGCACAGAGGGACCATATATCTGAATTCTCCCTTTTGAATTACAGGATTCTCCTCCAGAACTGCAAATCTGGAAAGGTCTATAGAGAAAAGGAAAAGCTATGAGCTATGAAAAATGTTCCTAATGTAAAGCAGTGGAACTGCAGAAAACGCTCTTGGAAGATAAATACCAATTATGGAGGGTACCTCCTTTCAGCAATGCCAGTAACAAAGCAATGTAAATTACACACAGAAGAGAAATAAATCTAACTTTAATTAGGTCAGAAGTTCAAGTGTCTGTAATAATGAGCTTCTCAGATGCTGCTACCTCTTATGTTCTACCCCTGCTCCTCCCCTGCTCCAGGATGTGGCTCCAGGTTTTAGATGTGTCTCACCAGGAGCTCCACAACCTGTTGCCTGCAACGGCCCTGGTGCATCTCTAGAAGGCTTTGAGTGCTTTTTCTGCCTTAACTGGCAGGAGCAAAGCCTTCTGGGATAATTAGTGCTGCTTCAATTGGACAGGTAGCGGATGGGAAATAAACAGGTTCAAGAGCTCAAGGGACATCCGTGTTGCTGTAGGCAGGGAGGCAGTCGAAAATAAATATAGCTAAGCAGTTGGAAAAATATTTATTTATTTATGCTCCTTTCCTTTTGAGATGTGAGATGAGGACCAGCCCCAATATGAACTCATTTTTTTCCTAAGCAGTTGCCAGCTCTATCCAGCCCTTGAAAATCTCATCCCACGTAAGTCCGTGGCCAGCTACAGTGATGACCCATTTGGAAATGCTTTTCCTTATTGTTAACTGTGAAAGGAGATAATTTGTTACATAAATAATGAATTAGATGTGTATTAATTTAGAACTGCTTGTCTGAATGGTTTGCAAAGCAGCTGTGTGATTTTAGGCAGTCATATGCTGTCAATTAACAACTTATTCTAAGCCAAATCTGTGTAAGCTTATTATGTGTATCACACAGTGTGGAATTTCTTCATAGGTTTTACTAATTCTAGCCATATACTATTGGCTGCATAGTAGTTTTAAACTGCTAAAGATTAGTAAAAATCCCAGTTAAATTACTGACGGGCAGAGGGAACTTCCAGTTGCATACCAGCTATTAATCTGCTAGTGATACTTTTCATGTTGTGGAGAAGTTGGGAGACCTCATTAAAATCCCCAGCTTTTCTGTATGGAAAATTTAATAAAAGTCCAGAAAGACAACATTCAAACTGAATATTCATAATACATTACCAGTATTTTATTCAATAAAGGGAGGGAGCTTTTCAGTTTGTAGTTAGACAAGCAACACAGCTTGCACTTACGAGTCTTGTTGCTGTCTTTCCAAAAGAAATATGCCCCAAAATTTCAAAGGACTGATCTTGTGTCCTTAGAGAAGTTGGAAATATCTGAGACAATTGTGAAAAAAAAAAAAAATGCTTAGAAGAGATTAATTGAAACCTTTGACAATTTCCTTTTATTTTTTAAGTGTACTGTATATGAAAACAATAATTCCACATTTTGATTACTCTGATCTTATCAAAAGATAAGAAGACCATTAATAAACCTTGAGGGGCTGCATCTGAGCAGTACAGTTATTCAAAGCCTCTCTTGACAATGCAAGTTTTCTCTATTCAATATATCTAAAAGGATAGTCCCAAACTTGTCCTTAGCGTTGGCAACAGACAGCACTGTAGAGTTTGGACTGAAGTACACAAGGATGACCATATCTGGGTTTCTGCAAAACTGTTCCTTCACTAAGAATGTGGTCATTGCTAAGGAAAAAAAAAAAAAACAAACACAAAAAACCAAAAAAAAACCAAAAAACACCCCCAAAAAAGACAAGTCTTTATGCAAATTTCAGGGCATTTTTTTTTGCCACAAAACTTTAGCTGCAATCTCCAAGGTTATGAAACTTTAAACATTTTCACAGGAAGAATTGCTCAAGCTGTGTATCAAGTCTTTAATAAAATCACTTATATTGAAACTTGTTCCACTAGAAAAATGATGCAGAAGCTTGGCTATGAGTCAGGCAAAACTCAAGCATATCAAGTCTGTGTATTTCTGTGTTTTCCTCTGTCACAGCTCTCACTCACTCACAATGTCTGGGCACCTGACCCACAGCAAGCAGGAGAATGAACGACTTTGTGTCATTGCTAGGAAATGCATCCTACTATAAAGAAATTTTAGAAGTTTCCCTATTAACTATGTTCTCTACTAGTGCTTTGGGGTATCTGCTTCTCCCCCCAGTGGAAGGAAGCTCTGTCTTCCATTCAACACAGTGTCCTGACTGCTTTACCCTTCCTCATCTTGATGATCTTTACTTTCTCCATTCTCTCTCTTCTCCATCCGAGGTTTTTCTTCTCTTACATGTCCAGCTCCATTTTTTTCTCCAATCCATCAGCTCCTTCAGAGACAAATCAAACTTTTCGGCTCTGGAATTCAGAATTTCTCCTGTCCAGACATAAGGAGAATAAAATATTCCCCTCAAACAAATATTTTAGAAAAAAATAGTATAGGAAAGCCTGCATAAAAGTTTAATCAAAATGTCTTTGAGATGCAGCTGCCTGCAGACAAATCTGGTCAACAAACAATGAGTGCCAGTGTGACCACTCTCTGATCCCTCCCTTAGTAGAGTAATTAAACTGCAGTTAAGTGGGCAAAATCGGTGATAACATGATATAAGAGTAAACAGAACTGCCATAAAACTGAGATGCAACAATTTTTAAACTTGATAAAAGTATCTTCTTGTGCAGAAAATGTTTCACATACAGTTTCCCTTGGACTGAGATAACACTGACACCAAGAGCTTAGAGCAAGACAGAGAAATACAGTGATTTCTACATAGAGTGTGAACATCCAACTACATTAGACAGATTTCAGCTCAAGACTTCAATGACTATTACCTGATCTACCAGAGTCAGACCAGGATGAAACTTTCTCAACAGCAAATTATTTCATAATTTTCCCTAACAAAACTTTCTGAACCTTTTGCTGAACCATTTGGCCATTTGTAGAGGTGCACAGAAAAGGTAGTGCACCTAATAGCTTGAGTTTGCTCCATTTAACTGTAAGCAAAAGAAGCAGCATCATATTAGATCACATGTGGATATTTCATGTCTGTTAGGAAAAATTACAAAGATTCACCCTGACTTTTTCGAGTCAAAATTCTTCTTCATAACTAAAATGAGCTACTCTTACATTGGATTTCTTCCTTTCTGCATCCTTCTTTTTCCAGTTTGCATTTTCTGCCTCTCTGTATCTCTACCTGTGTAGTATAACCACATACTCTACTTCTCCCCTCAAACTGACAAATTCTGATTCCTCAGGTAAGTTTCTCTAGTAAGCAAAGCAGCCAGTAATATTAATAACATTTTCATAGCATTTATTTTTAATTCATTCTATTGCTTAATTTGGTTATATGATTCTGCATCTGAAGAAAAGGGATAAAATGTCAGACTATTGTACAGATCCAAACCAGCCCCTTTGAACTCTGATTTTACAGCAGAAGCATCAAAGAAGAATTACTACTCCAAGGCTTTTTATCAATAGAAACTGTAAGAAAGAAATGATAAAAGAACATACTCACATTCTTCCCTCAATTTCCCATTCTAACTTCAGGAAGCTCCTATTGAATTTGATGCTGTAGGATTAAGCCTTTGGGCCCAGATCCTCAAAGGTACTTAAATGTTGCAAAGTTAACTTTTACTCCTCCTGTGACCTCATGGATTTTTCAACCCAAATACAACTTCCCAGGTAATAAATATTAAGAGTGATTTTTTCTTTCCTTAGTAAAATAAATAAATAAATAAATAAAATCAGAAATCACCAGAGCAAGGATCTGCTTAAATCAGCCGTGTCTGAAGAGCAGACAAGTGGGACTAGACATAGTCACCTGCCTCTGCAGTGGCTCACAGTGACCTAAATAACATTCACCTCCACTTACTTTCTGGTTATTTTGGTGGTTGATGTCTATACATAAGTAAGAATGATTGACATGCCCAATCTGACTCCTAAGCAAACAGTAATTAAAAAGGTAGAACGGAACGGAACGGAACAGAACGGAACGGAACAGAACGGAACGGAATGGAACAGAACGGAACGGAACGGAACGGACGGAACGGAACAGAACAGAACAGAACAGAATAGAATAGAATAGAATAGAATAGAATAGAAGAGAATAGAATAGAATAGAATAGAAGAGAATAGAATAGAATAGAATAGAAGAGAATAGAATAGAATAGAATAGAAGAGAATAGAATAGAATAGAATAGAAGAGAATAGAATAGAATAGAATAGAAGAGAATAGAATAGAATAGAATAGAAGAGAATAGAATAGAATAGAATATTGTCAGTTGGGAGGGACCTACAATAATCATCTAGTCAAACTACCTGATCAGGGCCAATTCACCTGGTAGATCTGATAGAGACATGTTGATTTTAGAGCCATCTTATTCAGTTGTTAGATATCTGTCCACAGAGTCGCACTGTTCATTGCAGACCAACCAGGTCTCCTGTTGAAGCCATCCCACTGTCTACAAATTATGACATGTAGGTTGCAAGAGAGCAGACGGCCCATGATTAGAGACCTCACTTGACAGATAGGAAGATGACACTCAAGCTCTTGACTTGGAGATTAGACTTTGACCTAATCTAAACCCCAAGTCTGGGCTGAGGCAGGGATCTTAGCCACTGTTATCACCCAGGCTGACCTCAACATTTAGGCTGCATAGTGTGTGGTCACTGATCAGCCAGCTGCAAGATTTAAACATCCATCCTGTCCAGTGGCAGCTTGCCAGAGATTTTGAGCAGTGAGATGTATGTGTGCATGGGGACACTGAAAAATACTTTGGAGATCTGGGCCTCAGTTTCACTAACCTGGAGAACCTGTTTTCTCTTGCCAGTCTACTGTGATAATTCAAGGGCAAGAGACTCTTGCCTAAAGTGTGGACATGCATCACCATGGTGGAGACTGTGGGTTACCATCACCAGCTGGCTCTAATCTCATTGTTGGGGTAGGGCAGGGCTTCAGCGCTCAGCCCCCAGCTCTCCCCTGCCTTTGCAGAGCACTTGCTTCTCTGGCTCCCTGGTGTGAGACATGAAATAGTGGAACCCAGTAGTATTGCAGCTGCAGGGGGATAAAGGGTTTCCTGCTGTATCTAACTTGCTGCTGCCTCAGATTCCACCCCCAGCTGCATTTGTCAGGCCCACCATCTTTCACTGTGCTCCATCACCTCTCACCCTTCTCTGTTGCTCCATTTTTATGGAAATTCATTTATAAAAGGAAGACAGTTATATTTATAATGTAGAGCATGCTGGAATACTTAATCTTTCACTTCATTTTTTTTCAAGGGTGCCTTACTCAGACGTGGACTGATAAGATGACAAGTGCTAAAACAATCTGTGAAATGATGCATGGACTTTTAAGCAAATTAATAAGTGCCTTGGAGCAAAGATATATATAATCACAGAAAAACCTGACTCTTTTCATAGGAGATATATCCTTGAAATACTGTTTTATCTTGTTAATTAGAGTTAGGGGGTGGAAACACTGGCTTTCACGAGATTAAAGAGAAAACTTAAAATATTCAGATGGGAATTTGTTTTATATAATATACTACATACACACTTAAATATGAAAGTTTGATCCTTTAATATTTAACCAATGGACAGTCCACCGAGACATCTCTTTCATTTCCACTGGGGTCCTGGTACAAGCACCAGCTAGTTTTAATAGACATCACACATTTTTAAAAAAATAGGTGCAGTTAAGACACAGTTCAGCTAAGAGCCATGGGGCACAATATGTTGCATGGGTCAAAAGCGCACGTCCTAAAGGAACTAGTGAACTAGAACAGTGTCTTTGTTATTAATCCGGAAATTGCATTTTTAGAACATATATTGCTGACTATATAAGTCTCTTTTTTTTTTTCTTTTCTTCCAATAATTTCTTTTTTCACATGAGCAGAGCAAACATCTCTCTTTGTTCCTTATAAAGATCTTTTAACTTTCCTGTTCCTGCTAGACAGTAACAATCCCTTATGCATCTTAACATTTATGTTTATGCAGGCTCATGTCCGTGCTCATACTCATACCAGACATCTTTAATACACACTTCCATCTGCCAGCGACCTGCCCGTGACCTGCTTCAGAAATGAAAGGTAACTTGGCTAGCTCTATTTCTGGTCCTTCTGAAAAAGGATTGTCAGGTCAAATTGTGACAGTTTAAGTGTGATGTCTGATATTGACTGCTGTCCAGCAGGGACTGTAAGCGCTGCGTCTCCCACTTCATTCAGGACCTCACTATTGACTTGCACTATCATCTTAAGGTTAGTCTTTTATCTCCTATGCTTCCAGGCAAAGAAATAAGTGGCACTGGAGCAAACTGCTGTACCACAGCCCAGGGACACTGCTCTTGTGGAGCTGGTGGCTGTATGACTTCAATGCCCACAAATTAGATGACCACTGCACAGTGTGTCAGAGAGAGCTATAATTACTATTAAAACATGTTTCTGTAGCTCAATTTTAAGTAAAATAACTTTTCCAATATACCTATTTCTCTGTTTATTGGTGTTTGCATATATAGACTTTGGACAATATGGGACAACTTCTTCAAAAGTCCTTGTACAATAAGGCAAGAAAGTAAGAGAGATACTAAAATCAAGAAAACAAAGAAACAAAATCTAAAACTATACACTGTTGAATGCCTTTTCTAATTGTATGTTGCTAAAATATTGTTATTTCACTTTTTTCTTCCTCTTTCCACCCTCCAGGCTCGTCAAACCACTTTCCTAACACATCTACTTGTGCTTGCCAGTCCCTTCCCAGAGCAGTTTGTGTCCTCATGGTTATTTCACTTCCAACTCCAATTTTTTTACATAAAAACTAAATGTGGGACATTAGGAGATTTGAAGTAGTCCTTCTAATGGAGTAGGAACCTGAAAGAGCTTGCAGTGCAGAGGATCTCTGCTGGTTACTGCCCAGGGTCACTAGCAAAAGGGCAGAGAGCAAAAACATCTTTGCATTCCTATCTTCCTCCCTTTCAATTAAGTGGATCTTCTATATAAATAAAACAATTGGATATAAAAACTGAGGCCTTCAAGAATTACAGAATTCAGTTTGGTCTGATCTTTGATGCAATTTAGTTTAACAGTGGAATACCAGACTTTTCAAAAAATTCAAGTTACTTCTAATTCATAAATGTCTTGTGAATAGACACCATCTGAATAATAGTTGTAAATCAGCTCCACTGCTATTTCTATTGGAATGATTGTTATTTGGAGTACAATACAGCTTCCACTTAAGTGGGTGACATTGCACCATCTGCCATATTTTATCCCAGGATAAAACCATATTATTTTACTTTTCCTGCTCACTTTCCAGATGCAGTTTCTCACTTAGGTTATTCCATAGCTGGTATTTTCTCTCCTCTCCTTCTCTCAACATGAAACTCTACCCAAGCCTTGAGGAAATCTTTGCCAAAACAAATATATCAACTCTGATTTTTTTTTTTTTAATTTTGATTTTAGCAAAAGAAAAGTTGAAAACTCCTGCCTCATTCCACAAATGAAAACTTTGTTCTGTGTTGGCTTAGAATAGCTCAGTCTTGTTCAAAGAGATTAGCAACAATGGGTTTTCAGTTTTTACAGTGTTAATCCATGATTAATCTAAACGTATTTTAATGCTCCTTGAAGCACAGCATTATTTTCCTAATCCCAAATTTGCCTCATTGATCCCATCCTTGCTTATTTTTCCCACAACAATGCAATTTATACAAGACTGTAGCTAATTTATTGTTAAACCAGAAATTGATGATGATGATGAATGTAGCTATAAGAGTTGATAAGATAAAAAGGTAGACCTCTTTCCAGCCCTTCAAATATGGCCATCACCCAGAAAAAATACTGAGAAATGAAGCATTGCTGCGATAATTTTCTACTTACTTGGGATTCTTGAGTATTTACAGATGCTGTGCATATGCGATTTCATATTAGTCAGAAGAAAAATAGTTAACAAGATATCATAAGTTATTAGTTAAAAATTTTGCTCACTAATATACCATATGTAAAAAAGAACAAGATTTCAGAGTGATAAGGAGATTTTCTTGTGTTTTGAATTATACCAGGATATTTCTAAGAACACAGTTTTAAATATTTTTTACATTTCCTAATGAAGTCTATTTTCTGAGTAGACCTCATTATCTGAAACAGCAATGGTAAAGAGTGTGGTAGTCACAAAAAATGCCTTCAGGCTGACAAAGTATCTCTAGAAGTAAAATGTTTTGCCATAATTTGTTTTAACTTTTAAGACCTGTATTAAAAAACAAACGGAGGTTAATGCTAAGGGTTTATTCATGGCTCCTGTTTAAAATTAAAAAGTTCAAGTGTGTTTGTTAAATGTCTCCTATAGCTGATGCCTCATGATATCTGCAACATCTACCAAAACCACTGTGAAAGTCAGGACATGGGCATTATTTAGTCTCTGTTTTTAATGTGCAGGTTGTAAGCAAAATCAACCTCATGAAAAGAGCTGAAAGTTTCAGAGATTTTGCTTTGCATTAAATTTTCAATGATCCTCACCAAAAACAAATCATATTCTTATCTGTTAATATTCCTACTTCCAGACTGCACTCCTTTCCAGACTGCACTCCTTTGCCATAAGTTATCTTTATTACTGCTAAAGGCTTTATACTCCCCAACAATATTTAGGGAACCCAAAACATATTTTTTAACCTTTCTGTGTAAATGTAATACCCATCCTACCCACCACTGCTCCTCCAGTGACTGCACAGGTTGTTTTAGCAGGCAAGATGTTTTGCAGGCAGGATGTTTTGGCAAGCTACTGTCCTGCAGAGATTGAGTGCAGCCGTGCTGCATGCAGCCCCAGGCAGCTCTCCAGAGCCATGGTCAGATGGACAGAAAGGAGCTCCTGGCTTTGGGGTGACTGGAGCAGACAGCTGCCCAGGCTGCCTTTCCCTCTCCTAGGACAAGTGGCAGCTCCACACACCCCATCTGGTCTGTCACCAGTTTGCTTCCTGTCAGAGTCTGGCATCTCTGTGGCTGACGTTGCCCTCCTTCGCCCGTGGAAAATGCCAGAGTTGTCATACCACAACAAAACCTCCAGTGACACTTGAGTCAGCACATCTGACAGGAAAAAATAAAATGCTACCTACATGGAGAAATACCCCATCTCCCACTGGTGAGGACTCCTAGCTTTTCCAGAGACTTTTTACACTGAGGTGAACAAGAACGCCTCTGTGGCTGCCCATTACATATGGGCCCATTCTGGAATTTATTTGTTTTCTAGCAACATCTGCTCATATTCAGGGAGAGGAATAACCCTCAGGGAGCTGTAATACCCTCCCCCAAGGTTAGCAGCAGTTGTGGGAAGGCTCTGGAGTTTCCATTCCCTGCAGGAACAAGGAGGGTGAGAATGCAAACCAAACTGCAATGAGCCAGACAGAGCCTGGGCAGATGGGTCTTCTCTTTGTTTATCCAGAGAGGCCATGCTCACTCCCAGTTATCCCAGTAAACACATCAGCCTTCCAATTCTTAGAAGAGAAATTTCAGCTGAGACTTTTTAGACCTGATCAAATTAAATTTGAGGGTATAAGAGGTTCAGAGTTTTTAGAAATAGAATACATTCTTTACAACGAGATGTATTTATTATTCAAGCCATTCTATCAATGCTAAAAGAATATTTAATAGCTAATGTATTATATCCATATTCCATTTAATAGCTAATGTATTATATCCATATCCATTATATCCATTTAGAAATGGTCAGATAATTTTGATTCCTTTTTTCCTTTTGTCAACTCGTTTAAGTGCTGTGATGAGAAATAGCTTTTTAAGTTCGTGTCACAGATAAGATTTCTATTTTTTCTTCACAGCTCGGAAACATGCTAAAATAAAAATGAATATATAATGTTTTTCATACCTTAACACTTTTTTTCCTAAAACTTAATGTATTGTTTGTGAAAATTAAAAGTAAATATATGTTTAATATTTAATTACTGTATTCAAAGTTCACATCTTGTAAGGCTATTGAGAAGGTAAAAATCTATTCCACTCTAATATCAGCTGTAAATATGAGCAGAACTGCCAATATTATCAATTTCAGAAAAATGTTGATAAATATGTGAATGATTAAATCCTTGCTGTCTTGAAAAGAAGTAGCAACTATTTCACATATCAAAAGAACCTTTTAGGAGATTATAAATCACAGAAGTGCGAAATAGAAGTAGAGTGCAATAATCTTAAATTATAAGGAGGTTTTGCTTTCATTAAATGCTTTATGCACTGTGGAAAACTATTCACACAACCATAGAATGGTTTGGGTTGGAAGACATCTAAAAGATCATCTAATTCCAACCTCTCTGTCATGGGTAGGGACACCTTTCACCAGACCAGGTTGCTCAGAGCCACACCCAGCCTGGTGTTGAACACCTCCAGCTAATGGGGCAGCCACAACTTCTCTGGGCAACATCACCATCATCGCAGTAAAGAATTTCTTCCTAATACCCAATCTAAACCTGCTCTTCTTCAGCTTAAGGTCATTTGCCCCTTGCCCTGTCTCTACAAGCCCTTTTGAAAAGTCCCTCTGCTGCCTTCATTTAGGCCCCCTTTAGATACTGGAAGGTGCTCTAAGCTCTTCTCAGAACCTTTTCTTCCCCAGATTGAATGTCCCCAACTCTCTCAAACAGTAAGAACAGTAAGAACTGAGGCTGCAATATTTTCCTGTTTCTATATACTGCAGCACCTTTTTATTTACTTATTTTTATGCTCTCTTACAACACTTGTTTACTCTTTTTCTTTGATTTGATTTATGGCACTCACCACTTTCAATTTTCACCTTCATTTTTGTTTTAATGTCTGAAAAATTTGCAACTGCAGTCTCTTTAGGATGTCTTTTCTTCTGAAACAGACAGGATGCAGCTTGTCCTGCCAAGCAGAACTAAATTTTATTAAATATATTGTATATACAATGTATACAAATAGTTATAAAATAGTTATACAAATTTGTATACAATGTATACAAATTGCAACAAATAGTGCTAAATGCTGACTTATTCCAGGAACCATTCTATTGAAAGTTCTCGGCCTGATTGAGAGTAATGGTTCAAGGAATTAGCAAGTGAATATTCTGTAAGATTTACTATGTTTTGTTAAAGAGTGCAAGAGGGCTGTCAAAACAAAAGAAAAAAATTTTTCCTGCTTTCTGTACTCTGGAAATCCTCTGGAGGGAGAGCTGCACTCTTCCTGGACACAAAATGCTTCTACAGCATAAGGGGAAGCAGACATGGAAGCCTGCAGAAGGAGAAGGATTTAGCATAAGGAAGGAGCCTGTCTTCAGAAGGAAGCAGACCTCCTGTGGCATTATGGAAAGAATAAGACTTTCCTAAGCAACAGGTTTGAGCAAACTAAGGTCCATTGACTGTTCCTGGTCTGAAAGACAAGTGAGGGTGACACCTTGCATTGTAAGGGTATGACACGCAGGAAAAAAGGATTTCAGAGATTTGAGTTCAAAACTTACTTAATATGTGTTACCTGACAGATCCATGATCTCCATATGCAAAGGATTATGTTTTTCTAGTTAAGCAATTTTTTTCTCTGATAAAATCTGTCTTTAGAGCCGGGGAGGTATTTAGTGCCCCTGAATGACTCATTGAGGAAAGGGTGAGCACACTCTGCCCAGTTCAAAGTTGGGCATGTGTAATTCTGCGTTTATTCTCTGCAAATAGTTTGCCTGCAGTTAAAGCTGGATATTATTTTGCACCTTACACGCTTCTGAACAATTAAAAAGTTGGAGAGCAGCATGTCTGAGGCGGATAATCTGAATGGCTTGAGCTATAGCACAGCTTGTGGTGGAAAAAGGTGATGTGAGTGATATACTCAATTCTGGTAAGCTACGTTATTTATCAAAGAGTACATCTTTTTATAATTTTATGTAAGTTACAGCAAAAAGGATGGCTGTTACTCAATTAGACTGTCACAGCACTTACTTTTACTCATCTACCCACCTACATAAAACCAGCAAAATTTATCTGATATTATTTGCATCAGACCCCCAAATTACAACATGTTACTTACTTCAGACCTGAAAAATACTGACTAAACTTGAGATTAAACTAGAGAAAGACACAGGATCCCATCCCCTTCCTAAGCCCACTTTGTGAATGACTAGTTACAGGTATGTCAGAAAGCCCTGCTCATGGGAAGGAAGTAGTCTTGGGTAAATATAGTCATATTTGGGGTTCTAGTTTGTTTCTGCTTACATTAAAACACGCCACATTACTAGGTTGCTCCAAAGTTGACCAAGTTATTGAGTTCTAACTGAGTATTTTACTCTATTTTAGCAAGCCACAAGACTCAGTATCATCTTCAAATTTTGCATATATGTCTTACATGCTTTTCTTAAGAGATTTTCTTCCAGAAAGTTGATTGATTTGCATGGATCACACAGAGCTAAAGAATCAAGTGGCAGTCAGTAGTCCTTCAAACTTCCATACATTTGTATAAAAAAGCAAACTGTTAATGAGGAAGAATACATGCTCAAAGTCTTGTAGTAACAGTTCTTACTGAAAACATCCTGCTGCATCAGTGCATTTACTTTTATCAATTGCATTTGTGCTCTCTTTAAAAAGAAAAAAGAAAACAAAAACCACCAGAACTCATCCCTAATATTTTCAGGACAATTTACATCCACCAAGAGGATTTTTAGCATTTTCAGCTCTGTCCTTTAATTCCATGTGCACAAGGTTCAGTGTATCACCACCAGGATGATCAGTCCAATCCCTGGCTTTGGTGGCTCATTATTAGGGCATTGTGGGACTAGGTGCATTGTCCTGATGGCCACCACAGCTTCAGAAATCTCCCAGATGTCTCTCCATCACACCTCTGTTCTCCTGGAGAGCAATCTACCTTGTGTCTCTGCTGGACAACCAGCATGAAGAGCGTATGGTAGCTTGTAATTTTCTTATTTATATTTGCTTTTGTTTATATTCATGCTTATTGCTTATGTTACTTTTTTTTTTTAATATACAAGAGGTACCATATTAATGGTTAATTTAGTTTATTTATTGCCCCTCTGCATAAAGAAATTGCAGAAAACCTTTCTGAATTCTACCAAGAAAAGAATAACAATCCAGTATTTGCTAGTACATGCTATTTCTAATAAAGTCTGGTCAGTGCAGAAAGTATATGTAATGGGTGACAAAATGTCCTTTGATTCTACATTTCTGAGGTTTTTCAATCTGCAAGTTGTCTTTTGTCCTTTCTGACTGTTGCTGTGAAGAGGATACACACATACATACACACTTTCTGTGTTTTTTTAATAAAACATGTCAGAACAAGAGATGATTGATATAAAGTTGGCCTGCCAATTTCAGCATATCTTGGACAAAATATTTTCCAGCCAGAGCACTGAAGTTATGTTTAGGCTCCTATTTTTTTGTTATTCTACCCTGGTGTAAATACACATACCTGTTTGTGTTTGTGCACATTTGTGGTTACCAGTAGGTATCTGTTTCTCCACTGTTCCAGGATGTTTTGGTGCAATATTTTTCATAATCTGGATGATGAGTCAATGCTGTCTAAATCCGAGCCAAAAAGCATATCCTTTATTTGAAAAGTAACTTTTCCTATAATATATATTCTGTAGTTTTCATTTAATTACACAGTGTCCTCAATCCTTTTTCTATGTTTGAAGTGTCTTTCCACCTAAGATATGCTTTTTATGCCTTGCACTTATGGTGCATTCAAAATAGTAACTAAATTAATGTAAGTTCTAATCATTTTGGTTGATTCATTTGTTCAACATGCACCAATTTAACTGCTACCAGTATATTTCAAGAATTTATGTTATAGTCAGGCACAAATATTTCTAAAAAAACCCAACGTTTTACAAACCTGCATGCTTCTAGTCTTACAAAGAAATTACAAAACCATCACAAACACTACTAGAAAATACTTTGCTATAGATTTGTGCTTCTTTGTTCACTCCTAAACATTCTGTGGACCATGTTCAGCAATAAGTAACTACTGAGGCTATCTGTTCTTTTTCAAATGAAATTGTGTAGAGCTCTAATTTTAGGAAGTGCATTTGACTGTGTTAGATTAGTATCAAAACCAAGCAGTGCATGACTAGCATTCTGAAAGATACTGATAATAGTGGCTTCAGTATAATGCACCCATCACATGACATCCAAAACATAGAGTCATTCACAAACTATGTGTCTAGGATTTGGCTATTGTGTTCAGACTATAGCTGCAAGTCCCCTCAGAACAAGGTAAGGTTTGAGAGATCTCCTCTGTCATTTGGCCACTTTATCAAGCAGAGGATATTTTGCCCTGAAACACATTTACTGCCTTTACCACAGGTTCTGCTGAAGTCAATGACAATTATACCTGCAAGTCAAGGAACAGACTGTTCCCATAGTATTTATGAATCACAATGGAAAGAAATGAGCAGTATGCACTACAATTGCCAGCTCTTATACCTAAACCAGAGCAAAAGCCTTGTCACCAAATGCTGCTGCTGGGACAATAAAAAGGATGATGCATGAGACTGCAGGGCATTGCAGCCCTTTGCACTGTGTAAGTAATTCAGAAGGATGTTGAACAATATCCATAAGAGATAAATATCTTAAAAATAGATTCAGAAAATTTTCAGCCAGGAATTCCACAAGAATTAACTGAAAGGACCTGCTGGCTGATACTAATCTCTAGTACAGCTTGCAATAGCAGAAAGACTTCAGATGCCTAGAGAGCATTAATTTTGTGAAAGCTCTCAATAGAAGGGCAAGCAGATGACCTGCATAACTAAAGAACAGAAATCCTGCTATTAATCCAGGAAAGATGGATGAAAAAGTCATGTAGGATTTATATCCCAAAGTATTAAAGGATGCATTAATACTACCACCATTCATCAGAGCATGTTGTTCATCTTGTCAAGAAATTTTACTTGATTATTTGAAGATAATGGATCACAAACTAGTTTCAAAAATTTGGGTGTCACCTACAGCAGAAGATATTTCTAGTAGGGTCCATATTTAGCCTAATATTAGTCAACATTTTAAGCCAATCTCTCACTGTCAGTGACAGCTGTCACTGATGCAGCTGAATAACAAATGAAACTGAGATGAGGGCAGGCCAGATATCCTGCCAAATTCTAAACAGTTAGTCAGTCATCTGCTACCCATACAGGCTGGGACACCAAGGAATTGAGAACAGCCCTGCAGAGAATTTGGGGATGCTAGTGGATGAAAAACTGGACATGAGTCAACAGTGTGTGCTTGCAGCCCAGAAAGCCAACCACATTCTGGGCTGCATCAAAGGAAGCATGGCCAGCAGGTCAAGGGGGGTGAGCCTTCCCAGCTACTCTGCCCCACCTTTACTACCTCCCAGCCCCCTGGGGTCCTCAGCACAGGAAAGCCAGGGAGCTGTTGGAGCACGTCCAGAGGGGGCCATGAAGATGACAGAGGGGCTGGAGCACCTCTCCTGCAAAGATAGGCTGAGAGCTGGGGCTGTTCTCTCTGGAGAAGAGAAAGCTCCAGGGACACCTTAGAGCACCTTCCAGCGCCTAACAGGGGCCTACAAGAAAGCTAAGGTCAATATGTTGAGCAGGGCCTGTTGCAAATAAAAATAAGTAATAGTTTTAGACTAAAAGGAGTTTCATTTAGACTATATATAAGGAAGAATTGTTTTAGAATGACAGTGGAAAAACACTGGAACTGGTTGCTCAGAGAAATGTCCCATATGTGGAAACATTCAAGGACAAATTCAGTGAGGCTGTGAGCAACCTGATCTAGTTAAAGATGTCTCTGCTTGTTGCAGGCAGGTTGGACTAGATGACCTTTAAAGGTTCTTCCACCCTAAAAAATTCTATGAAACTCATACATGCAAGGAACAAAAAGAAGGTTGACCATAACCACATGCTAAGAAATTGCATCCAGGTAAACAGATGTGTGAAAATAAGTTTCCATTATGGTGACTCAGCAAAAGAGGCATCTATGGTCTGCAGATACACAGAGAGTAATAAACGGGGCAAACCCAAGGTGATTTCAGGTACACCTTATGGCCTTGGTGAGACTAAATGGGAACACTTCCTCTGGCTTTGGTGTTCTCATTTCAAGAAAGATGTTGAAGGTGCACATCAATTATTTGAGAGCTCAAAGAAAATGCCTTGCCTAGATGGAATAAGAATTCTGCTCAGCTTTTAAAAAACAACAGTGAGAGATGGTCTGCTTGCAACATATAAAATATCTATGTGGCAAAAAATACCCCAGTGACTATAAAAGAAATTTTAATAAATCAGGAAAGGTATAACAAAACAAAACAAAACAAAACAAGAGAGAGAGAAGAAAAAACAAGACCAAACCAAAACAGAAAACACAGGAGATGAAAGCTAAACACAAGGAAATTTAGAAGGGGATATGCATGAATGGTTAATCCCTGGAGCAATGACCAATGGACATACAGTTCCCCACAACTTTATTCCTTCACATAAAGATTGAAAGCTTTTCTGTAAGAGCTACATGAGTCAGATGTAACACAAGCACTAATTAATAGCAAGTTATTAACCTCATTGCAGAGGTAGATGTTCATGTTACACAAGAGATCAGACCAGATGACCTACTGATTCTTGCTGTCCTTCAACCCTACAAATTCATGTAAAGAACTGAACTGCTCTTGTTCCAACTCCTCTTTGGTGAGATACTGATGTGTGGGTGTCTGATGGCTCCTTGCTTCTCGCAGAAAGCCCACTGCTGAAGTGACCATGCATGGATCACATACAAATCCTATACCATCTGCTTTCTCTGAGGAACAAAGCACAACGGTCCTGGTTTAAAACAAGATCAAAAAATGGTCATTAGGAGCTTAATTAAAAATATTTTAATTGCAAATTACTTTCTGCAATGTGTTTACTCAAACAGTCTGTTCTGCAGATGTCACTTAAGTAGTTCAGAATATCCAGCACAGCATTTTATTTCTTTTGTATGCAAAAGGCTCATAATGAAGCCCACTGCTGGAGAAATAGCTGTGATTTTGCAAAAGATACTGTAGAATTTGGTACGGGGAAAAGGGGGCGGCATGAAGAATATCTTTACAGCTCCCAGTTAGAACTAATGATGACTGACTGTCAGGAAAGAAATATGAAGGTATGTAATTATTGGCTGGCATGCCTCAGGCATCACCCAGGTGTTAACAATACATAAAGGCTGGGCATGCAAGGACTAACCTCCTCCAAAGGTTCTTTGGTATCTATCCCCCAAATATTTTAATACTGCTATTTGCTACAGAGTATTGTTGAACGAGCAACAATTGGTTGTAACAGGATAGTAACCAGAAGCACACATGCATATAGGTGGGTTTTTTTCAGAGATTATGAATTCACACCCAAGATAGCTCAATTCAAGTTACTACCTGAATTGTACAGAAACAAGTGTCCTTGCTAAACTGCTGGTGAGTGGTTCCTAAAAGTAATTATTTTGCTTCAGTAGCATAACTCAAATGAGCAAATGTTTGTTTACATTACAGAAAGCATGCCATAATTTCTTCCTATTACATGAAGACTCACAACAGAAATTGAAAATCAAATCCTTTAATTGTGGTTAAATTCTGATTTAATTAGATATTCATAGCTCAAATATCTTAAAATTTTTAGTTCTCCAAAAAGGAAGTTGTAAAATTATTACTCAGGTTCCTTAGGTGAACAGCCAGTAGTGACACACTGCAGCAGTAAATTTACAGACATTCTGTAGTCTGAAAGTTAATCACCTGGATTATTCAATTTATGCTTACAAATAATAAAGCAATAGGAGAAATCTGGATCAGTTTCTGAGTGATTCATAAACATGGATGGAAAATGTAATCCCAATAACTCCCTGACGAGCTCTGACACACACAAACACCCGCAGGCTGGCACACAGTGGAAAACAGTTCATGTGGTTGCAAAAGAGTTTTCATTTATTCCCTGCTTTACAAACTTAAATCTTCCAAAAACTTTTCAGTCCAATACTTTCTGATACTTGCTTTTCAATGGGTTCAAGGTATTTTTTGGTCTAGGGCTTGGTTCTTCAGAAAAGTCTGAAAAAAAATACACAGTTGTTTTAAAATAAAAATAAACTAAAACATATATTTTACATCATTAAAAAATAATATGTGGAAAGGAAGTTGTCCTATTTCCTTTAAGGCCTGAAATAAAAAAATATTTAATTTTAAAATGTCAGCTTAGCAAGAAAATATTTCTCCATGTGCACAGTAGGCTTCTCAGAAATATTTGGTTAAGGGCATGATTCACTTGAGACTGATAGTGACTTCAAAGGTTTTAACTGAGGCCCTACAGGTACATTTGGACAGTGGCGAGCTTTACCGTGCATAAATCTGTAGCTAAGTGCACACAGAAATGCCAAGTCCAATCAATTACTCCATCATGGTCAAGGTAATTTTTCAAACACTTCAAAAACACAGGAGTTACCCAAAAGCCCTTCTTCTCCTAAGTCCATCACCCTCTGCAAGCAAAGCTGTCCTGAGACCTACAGGACTAAGCTCTTGAAGGCGTCACAGCCTTTATTCCTTTTCTTACACTTCCAGCTGAACGCAATGTTTCTTTGCTTTCTTTACTCTTGCTTCACTGAGCTAATCAGGTGAAGTACCTGTGTGGAGCCCAAAGGGCCACTGGGGATGTAGCTGAGCTCAACAGGCACCATGCATGAGGAGGTCCAGTTGGGCACTGACAGCAGCACAGCCCTGGTGTGGCTCTGCTGTCGTTTCTGTTTGCATGGATATGCTGCTCCGTATGGCCAGATCCCTGGTCAGTGCTTGTGGGGATCTCTCTGCTTTCACAGAGATGTCCCCAAGGTGTTAAAAGTCCTTTTCCTTGCCCAGGAGAAGAAAGACGTGCAAATCTTCGGTCTTCGGGTTTCTTATTATTGTTTATTGTAACTTATCTAGAACATTGTTCTCTCTGTCCCTGCCGAGGTCTCCACAGCACAACAGTCTGAGGCAAAATCCCCGC
Organism: Polioptila caerulea; assembly: GCA_013397295.1. Lineage (NCBI taxonomy): Eukaryota > Metazoa > Chordata > Aves > Passeriformes > Certhiidae > Polioptila > Polioptila caerulea. Next base: position 54,789 of record VYXF01006673.1, on the reverse strand, counting down.
CCGAAGGGCAGTGGTTATCTTTTATACTAAGAACTACGTATACTTTATTTACAATTATTCTCCAATATCTATCACCTACGTTAGACAATGTGCATTCTACCTAAACCAATCACAAGTGCTACCATCACAGCAGAATCATGGAGGAGATGAAGAAGAAGGAAGAAGCCTAAAAGCCATGTGGTTCCTCCATCTTGGCTTCAGCTACCCCCATGTACTAAACTTAAAATCTACTTTTCCACCCTGTGACAATCTTATTATTAATCTATTTAAAGTTGTGAGACTTGTATTTTTTCTTTTAAAGCTGGCAATCTCTCCCAGGGACTAAAATCCAACCCACAGGTGTTTTGGGCTTGGTGCCAGGGCTTCAGAGCCCTCTGGGCCCCCTGCCCAGGTCTCTGAGCCCCCAGAGCAGTCAAGGACAAGCTCTGGGTTCCCACAAGTGCTGTCTAAGGAAGATCATCACTCCACAGGCATTATTTCAGTACAGGGTAGCTGGATCATCTCAGCATGTATCCAAGTGTGCATTGCACAGGGAGTGTTAGCTAAGCCAGAAGGGCGGAGACAGGAGCAGCTACCTGCTCATGCCTACAGATACCAAGAAGGGTTCTGCCCCAGAGTGCTGGTTTTTTCCTCACACGCCATCTTTAACTCCAGCAGAATATATGACTTGCTAGATGAAATCTAACGTGTAGAAAACAACTTTGCAAGAAACAATGTCCTAAATGTCTCCCCATATGCTGATGGGGAGAGGTGATATTCCTCTGAATGTTCCTTAACTCTTCAGATCAGATATTTTATGCAGTTTCACACTTCAAGCCTGAAATTTAATCTGCAAATTCTTTTTAGAATTCCATTTCCACTTCCATTTCCAAATAATGACCTATTTGAAAATGCAATTCCTACATCTGTCACCACAAAAGTGAATTTTTGGAAGAACACATTAATTTATATAAGTCTCATGTAGATCATACATCAGTTAGTTTCAAAGTATTCTCACTTTATTTTAGGGGATTAATGAATTCTGCTTTCTGAAGGAGCCTTGTCTCATAATAAGAGCCAATCCTGAAGCATATAACCCTTTCTGTGATGAACCAATTATGAAATCTCCAACATCCTTAAATACTAGTTTCATGTTTGAATTTTAAATTTTCTTTAAAATTTGTAGCTGAATCTGTTTGTCAATGTCTATTTTGTATTTTCTACTAAATATTTTCTTGTAACAAGAAGAGAAGATTGCACTGATTTCCTTTACTATTTTTTATTTTGTGACTATCAGAGCTTGCTTTCAGGCACAGACTACATGTAATGTGATTGAGAAGTACCAGACTCTTACTGTTAGTATTATTTTATCACGCCACTCTCTGTTTCTTTTTCTTGTTGAATTTTAATGCATACAAGTGCCATGGAGTAGGTTGATCACTGAGTTTCGTTCACAATAATAAATTTTTAGCTGGTAGTTTAAGCTTAAAATCACAGCACTTAGATACAGTTTACCACACGACCTTTAACTCTCTTTCCTCAGATCTGTTCGTGCCACCCATGCACCCTAAGGCACCAGTGTCTGTTGCAACTCTTTAATTGCTGTCACTCCCTCATCTGTTTCTTCATTCTCTCTTCTACTTTCCCCCTTTTGCACCCCAGAAGGGGTGTGGTACATTTCTGTGGCAAAACATCTTCAGAAACAGTGCTTCTTAGCATTTCTAGAATGGGTTGCAAATGTGCAGTGCCAGATTTTATTCCCCTGTCTCACCAATCACCCTTGTCATATTTTTAAGCCCAGCTGAAGATTAAGCATCAGGCAGCCTCTCACTCAACCTCCTCCTTTTCCCCCCACCCCAATAAATTGGGGAGGAGAATCAAAGTAAAAATTCTGTGTTAAGAACAGTTTAATGATGGAAAAAAAAATACAATAATAATTGTTAATGATGATGATGATGGTGATAATAATGATGATGATGATAATAATAATAATTATAATAATAATAATATGAAGTGATGAACAATGCAACTGCTCACTCCCTGCTGACCAACACCAGAACCCCCTTCCCAAATCTTCAGCCACCCTTTTGGGTAGCCTCCCCAGTTTATATATATGTGCTATGGTGTGGAATATCCCTTTGGTCAGTTCAAGTCATTGTCCCAGCTATGTTCCCACCCTTGCTTTTGTGGGTTTGTTTCTTTTTTAATGTACCTCCTCACTGGCAGAGCATGAGACAAGGAAAAAAAGTCCTTGACTTAGAATAAACATGACAAAGCACAAAAAACAAAACATCAGTGTGTTATCAACACCATTGTCATTCCAAATCCAAAACAAAGTGCTGTTACAGCTACTGGGAAGAACTGAACTCCAAACTAGCTGAACAGAGGACAACCCTACAACACCTCAGCTCTTTGTTCTGCACCCCATCACCTCAGTGACCACAAATGTGAAATTTATTCACGACTGAGAATGAGTCCTCCAGCAGTCATAAAGGCAAGGGGAAGCAATTATCTTTTCCCAGAGTGTGAGCACTACCAGAAGGAGCTCATCCTACAGGCGTTCTGTGCTTCACATGTGGGGAGCGCTTCTGACTTTCTGTATATCCCCCCCATTACATGTGTTGTAACCCAGGGTAGTACAAGCATGAATAAAGCAGTGTTGGGCAAACTGGGGAGCTCACAGCTTTTGCGTGCCTGTAAGGGGTGAGACAGCCTGTGGTACACCAAATCTCTGCAGGTGCTTTCTCTGAGGGCCAGCTAAATTGAACCATTATAGAGCTGCCACAGGCAAAGAACACAAAATTGGGCATTTAGCACAGCTCAGCTGACACGTGTTAACTTGCATGTGTAACACCAAATGTTTTCTATACCTTGAAGTACACTTTTACTGCATGTCAAAAATTGCCATGCATCATCTAAATAATCAGACTTAACATTAAAAAATAATTAACCCAGAACACTTTTGCTACAAATTTTCATTCTGTTTACTTGTCCAGAACAGAACAAAGGAGAGCATTCCTGGAATATATTTGAGTTCATGGTCTCTGCTGTCTGTGGTGAGGAGTGGACAAACCAAGGTTTAAGAAATTTATTAAAGAAAAAGAAAGAGACAGCAGGAATACAGTGTAGTGGCAGCTGCCACAGGTTAGCACTGTGCCCTGATGGCATCTGAATGAAGTGAGGGGCATAGTCATGCTGCAGAAACCTCTGTAACCCAGCAGAAACATCATGATCCCATGAGGTGTCTTCAAGAAAAAAGCACTTTTTGTCACTGTCTACAAATGCAGCATCGCTACCTAGCCATCATGTCTCTCCCGGGATGGCACACATGAAAAAAGTTCCCCACCTTAGAAATCTTGGGAAACAGCCTATTTCAAGTAATTTCAAACCTGAGGCCATTTCAGCAATAGCCCACTGAGATTTACAGTGCCAGATCAGTAGGGTATGGAGCACCCAGAAGCACCACTGCTGTGATAGAGTGGACCACCAAGTTAATTTACCTTGTTTCTCAGAGGTTTGGTCCAGGATGATCATCTTCTTTACCCCTGTTTATCAGAGGCTGTTTCAAAGATGCTTCAAGAATTCTATCTGTGGCAGCCTAGTGCCAGCCCTTTGAGAATTTATGAAATAAGGGTCGGGATTTCTGTGCCTATTAATAACAAAATGAGCAAGTAGCGTAAGACAAAACCTACTGATTCAAAATTATGTTCATTAATCTTTCTGCATTAATCACCCTGCTGCACGCTGCACCTTGTAAAGCTTGTATATCTTTCTGTAACTAGCCTCAGATCACTTTGTAGTAGTCCAGACTGGATAGGAAAAAGGCATAAATGACAATGTAACTGCTTTGTAATCCATTTATTCCATTTGTTAATTTGTCATCATGCTAAGTACCAGCAAAACAATGTTTTTCAAATGCCACATGGGTGCAACAGATCAATCATGACAAGATGCAGGACACACAAATATGCTTTAGGATGCTGACTTCACTGCTCAGCTGCGTAGCCTCTGGTTTGGTTGGTTGGTTGTTTGTTTCTTTTGTTAATGGGTGTTGACTAAAAGTTTTTTGTTTTTTTTAATCAGGGCATGTTTTGTATTGCTGGGAATGTCTGGGTGGAGTTTTTGGTCCTCTCTAACCATTTTTCATTTCCAGAATTTCAGAAAAATAAATTATACACATACGCAAAAATAATTAGATGGATTAAAAGAAAAAAGGTTTTTTCCAGTTGTGTACAATCATTTCAGTACAACAACTCAATTAAAATGCTGTATAGAAAGTATATTTTCCAAAATTTCTACGCTATTAAAATAGTTTATGGTTTTAATAAGGAGTAGAAAGAACCTGTAAATAATCTTATTATTTCAAGGGATGAAATTTTAATACTAATTTTCCAGGATTTTAATTAATTACGTAGTTTTAATGTCTTTATTTTTTCATTACAGTTTCATACTTTACCTTACAGTTTTGGGTGAGAGGTATTTGAAGCCTTAGGGGAACAAGTTGCAACACAATCCTACTCAAACCACACAGACCAAGTTTCCTGAAGAAATACATTTCATTGTCTGGTCTCTACTTACATTCACAATTACCACTAGAATAAACAAGAGTTAAATAAAGCTACTGTGGGTTTAAGCCTTTGTCCATTATAAAATACAGGGGATGAAACTGTCCAGACGTAAATTGTGGCTGTTGGCATTCTTTGCCTGCCTAATCCTTCCTGCTCAGCTCACATGTCTGAAGTTAGCAGGCATTTAATGATTGAAATGTGCTTTTCCTTCTTGTGCCTCCTTCTGCAGAAGAGGGGTTCAGATTAGTCTTGCTTTGGATCCATCAGTGCATTTGATAACTGTTAATTTATGCACTACCTTCTCATATTGGCATGATGGCAGAAGGAAGAGGGAATTCAGAGCCTAAAACACAGATTTCAAGCTGAGAAATTCCAGCTGAGATTCACAAACAATCGCTTGGGGCAGTGCAAGACCCACTGCTGTGAGATGGGATGCTGTGTGCTTGCAGGAGGAGCCAGCTACCGAGTCCAGGCTGATNAAATTCCAGCTGAGATTCACAAACAATCGCTTGGGGCAGTGCAAGACCCACTGCAGTGAGATGGGATGCTGCTGTGTGCTTGCAGGAGGAGCCAGCTACCGAGTCCAGGCTGATCTAGCAGTCAGGTTGGCCAGATCAGCCTTTGCATGGGCACAAAGGGCTGGACTTCACCACTTCTATTTATGTTTAGACTGTTTGCCATTAATAATAATACAAAACCTGAGGTGAGCCGAAGTACCAGATAACTCTGTGTCTGAGAAAAACTAGGGTGGTGCGGTGGTACTTAATGTTGTTCTGTCCAATCATCAAGCATCTCATAAATATTCAGAGTGGGAAGTTCCTTCTAGTTCTGCCCAGCTCTTCTTGCCCACTGCAGCTCTGGTTGCTTTCAGTTTTCTTTTATGAACCATATTCCAGGCTATGCTTTAGACTCCCCAAAGTTACAATCTGGATAGCTACAGAGATGCAGAGAGAACTTCAGAGGTATTTTGAAAACGCTGAAAATATGGTTTGCAACTTCAAATTAAGGTAGTTGTGGGATGTGTCACGTGGCATCTCTACAGAAGAAATGCATCAACTTAAATTGCAGACAGAAGCCTTGGGGAAGCAATTGTTCTCTTAAGTGATTAAGGACTGAAACTTTTTTTTTTTTTTTTTTTTTTAGAAGCCTTGCAGCAAATACTAAGCTTGCCAAGAATACTAGCCAACAGCTTGTTTTGAGTAGACAGAAGTCATGGCAGGAATTTTCATGTCTTGCCAAAACCCTCATAACTATAGTCTGATAATCAGATATACCCACAGGTGAGAAAGCATTCTCACAGTGCCTTGTAAGAATCTTTTTCTGTTCAATTTGCTCTTGATGCACAATAGCTAGATTTTTGCAGTCAGACAGGGTGTTTTCCCAGCTTCCAACTGGTACTCTTAATTTCTGTATGGATCTGTCTCCTGTTCAGATCCATGGAAGCAGCCTCTTTTGCACAGCATTTGTACAGTTTTGCTTGTGCTGAAAATGCTTCTCAGGAAATTACTATTTCACTGCCTAGTTCGCCAACCTTCAACACCATGTATTATGAATCATAAAATATTAATCCTGAGCCTTTAACAACATAAATAAGAATCTTGTTTAAACAAGAACAAACAATCACCACACAGTTATGCTACTGTGAATTAATTTCCCATTACTTTGATGGTGTCAGACTTCCAGCCTGGATACTTTCTTGCTAGTTCTTGAACTTTCAGAAATAAAAATCATAGTAAAAGAGCATAAGAGCATAATTTTGTTTTCATTTTCATGCTAGACATGCAGATATTAGCCAAATGCCTAGATTTCAGTTTACTTCAGTATCTGTTGACTGACACTAAATAATTGCATGCTTCTGACTAATTGCTCTATTTATTTAACTAATAACCTGAAATAATTTTAATATTGCTCTAATTTTAAGTATTACCCTAAAACAGCAATAGCAAAATAAAAGTGAAGGGGCTCTTTTAGCCAGCAAAATACAAAATGAAAGGAAATGAATTAAATTTAAAAGGCATCAGACTTTTAACACCTCTGCTAACCATCAAATCCAGAGAAATAATAAATAATGCACCATAGTTCATGTTAATTCTAACATTATTCATTCATGAATGAACAGAAATAGGTTGCAAACTCAATAATGGCACTTCTCGAGTATATCCCTGGTAATGTAAAAACTGTGTAGGCATTTTGGGTTGATTTTTTTTTTTCTATAAAACGCAGGTATCATAAAACAATGTGCAGGGAACTGGCAGGATGGAGGACACCTAAAATAGTGCAATGGGGTTTTTTTAGTGAAAGCATGTGGGGGAAAAAAACCCTATGTTTTCTACAAAGTTTTAATTCCCACAAGAGAATGTGACAGTACCTTTATATTAGGTCACATTCAAATCCAGCACAATTTTAATCAAGAAATAAGGACATGACATAAGATGTTTCCAAGGATTTAATAAATGGGATGCTAGTGACATAATTTTTAAATGGGTAGGTTGCCTTTCCTTTTGTGTTAACAAAATTGTTATCCATTCTCATTATATACAATGCTAAAATTATAAAATCCCACGAATTCTAATATGTTTCATCACTTGACTATATCATCAATGTGAGCAGCATTTGCATGAAACCAAAAGATCTATCTACTAAATGGTTGTGTTGTACAGTGAAACTACAATATGAGGTTTGGAGCATTTTAAAATATTTTTCCTATTTCTTTCCACCATAATTAGGGTGGAAATTTGGCTTGGGTTTTTTAAAAGTATAAAATTTTTTTATTAAACTAAAAACAATCTTAAAAGGTTAGAAGTCCTTATTTTGTCCTCCAGTTATTACAACATAATTATATGAATAAGTGTAGAGCTTTCTTTCTTAGTAACATATTTCCCTGACCAAACAGCTGTTGTAAAGAACAGAAAGAAAATATATACTCATGAACATACAAAACCACCACTCATATCCCATTATACTATCATTCTATTTTCTTTTACCATTCTATTTCTAGGTTCCTACATTTTCAGAACATGTGTTCAACACCTATGCAAAATATAAATAAAAGGGGACAGCAAGAAGAAGAATGGTTGTGGTCAAGACATTTCCACGGCTTAACACAATTTCACGTGAAAGACTTAATTAATAGATCTTCCATTATGTGACATGCAAAATAGCTATTCATTAATTTCCAAGGTGAGATTTGCATACGTAGTGTCTACGTGTTCACAGTTGGAAAGTGCATCTTGTTCTGTAGCTACTCTGAAGTCTAATTCAACAAAATGTAAATTATTTCCTATATCCATGTTCCTNGTTCCTGTTAAAAAAAAAAAAAAAAAAAAAAAAAAGTAAATTTGTCAAAACTAAGGAGATTATTTCTTTGTGCAAAAGTGAATTGTCCAAAATGCTATTATTGGAAAATGTCATATTAAGCGCAGAAAAGTAAGCCCATTTTATGGTAACTTAGTTTATATTTGAAGTTCATTATAGCAGATTTTATGTATTGTTAGGGGCTCTATCATTTCTAAACTGTGTGATTTAATACCCTGGAAGTTTTAAAGCGTCTTGTTTAGGCAGAACAATCAGTCATATTTTATAGGAAATGGTGTTCCAGTTCATGGAGAAGTAGGAATACAACTTAAGCATATAAAAATGGATTTTGGTTGCTGTAATTTAATTTTACAAAAATAAGCATATAAAACTTTATTCAGATAAGAAAAATCCTAAATTTTATGTTCTGTTGCAGTAGACCACAGGCTGTCAAATATCTTTTTTTATTCCAAAAGTGCTGTGTTTAATTTTTATTTTTTACTCAACCTGAGTGTAGTAAGGCTACATGCTCTGCCTGGAGAAAAGGAGAATGGGGCTTTAGTGTGAAAGATGAGTCTGGTGAATACCTTTGTGAAATAACAAAAATAAATATGTCAGCTTGTCATTAAAAGAAATAGGTTGTCACTCTTTGTTTATTAGTCCTGCCTGCAACCCAGGGTTACCCACTGTGTATAAATAGGTTTGCTAGATAACTTAGTTTCCCGTTTCTTTCTAAAAACATTTGGAGCAATTTGCTCATTTATAACTCTTGTTAGGTGAGAAGTTTGGGGTTGCATTGTTTCGCCTAAAATCTGTACATTTTATATAATAGAGTCTATTTTAATTCTGGCTTATCCTGATACTATCTGTCAGAAAAGTAATAACAGTGCAGGGTAATAGCTGAAGTGTTTGGAGGACTTCATAGCAGAACCAGAAAGAGCCTAATGAGCACATATATAAAAGGAAAAAACACATTAACAAAACCAGAGAAGGGTCGGTGGTCACAAGAGCCACAGAATTGCTGGATACACTGTAGGCTTCTCCTGAAGCCTAATATAAATGTCTCTATTATAGCATACACCTTACAGTGACACTGGTCCCTTTGTTCCTAAATACAACCTTGTGTAAAGATGGAGCGCTGTAATTAAAGGAAATAACTAAAGTAAATTACTATTTACAGCAACTTGAAATAATACAGTGCCTATTTTTTAAAATGTGCCTGGCTCAGGCGACTTAATTTAATCATGCTTCCAAACATTTCTGACACAGACATCTACAGGTTTGATCTGCTTGTAAGAGATGTTTTGAGAGCTCACTTCCTGCATTTGCTCATGGCAGACAGGGAAAGTTAATAAATTTAGGACATCCATTGAAATTATCACTTTCTCCTCTATGTGGCCAAACAGGCAAGATATCTCATGCAATTTCCAAAGCCAAGACAAAAGGAGGAAAGGCTCAAAGCGCCCGTAATGAAAGCACTGAAAGGTGTTTATTTTTGGGTACTGTGTCCCAACCCTGGGACTTTCTCCCTGATGAGATCTCTGTGTGAAAAGGCACAGTGCAGCTTTCAGGCTGCAGCCGTACCTTCTGGTATGCTAGAAGAAGGTAGATTTTGATGCCTCAGTGACCAGATCTCCTTCCAAGTAGTTTGCTAAATTCCCACTGGCTGGGAACAGCAAAGCTGGAAGTGCACTAGATGGAAACCTGGGGCCGTGATAATTGTACAAAGGCCTGCTGAGATTTTCCTGACTGCTTCCAGTAAAAGAAAAGCGTCCCCTACTAGCAGCGGTAAGTCCCACAAGAAGGAACAGTACAGTCTGTTCACTCATAAATGAATAACACTTATTTTATAACATGAAGTTATAGATCCAGGTGCCCTAATGGAAAGAGGGCTTAAGCAAATACATCACAGGGTAAAAATCTTGCCATTTTCCCCTCAGATGTGACTTAACTTACAGCCCTGCTATGTGTCTAAAAGAAAGGGTGTTCTGTAAGCATTTAGAATCAGGGAGATTATTTTTAAATTTTATATTATAACTGATAAAAGCAGGATTCTGTGAATTTAATCTTTTTTGTTTCCACAATCTGGAAAAAAAGGAAGTCAACTTAAAGAGCACTGTGATTAACCAAAAAGGTAGGAAATTACATTCCTGTGGCAGGAGATCAGGAGAGGAAAACCTGAGGGACCAGATTCTGATCTCCCTTGCACCTTTCTATCATTGTGTAATCATCCCAAGAGCAGCTGTAATACTAAGTGATTAATCCAAACAAATTCCTGATCTTTTTTACAGTTTTCATTTTTAAAGGCTATGTAATGTTGTACTATGAAAATTATAAAATCCATTGACCATTACCTGACTTTGCACACATTTCCACAGCAGTGGAGAATAACCTGAAATCCCAGGAGCACAGAAGTAAAAAGCTACTGGAGGTGAAAAGCTGTGCAGACCTAGCTGTGGGGATTCAAGGCACAGCACTGGTTAACCAGGAAATGCCACAAGAATGAATCGTCGCTGTGCTCACGCAGTGCCTGATTTTGAGACTGCCGAGCGTTAGACAAAGCAGAGCAGCAGTTGTAAGTCTGCACTTGGAGTGTTGCTCTAAGATAAAGGCTGAAAAAAGTACTGCCAAAATGCTTTGTGAGTTCTCAAACGATTGAGCTTACTGTCACACAGGTAGTGGGAAAAACTCTGGAGAAGGGAGAAAATGCACAATTCTGTGTTCTATCAACATAGTTCAAGTATTCCTGTCTTAGGGTAATAAAAAAAACAGAAAGTCATATCTTTTCTAAGGCAAAAAACCTATACCTGGACCAAAGAATCATTTATTCCAGCATCAGCTTCCTAGCAGTACCTGCCTGAGAAAGGCCATGTGAACAGTATACAGGGTAGGAATGTTTTCCCTACTTGTTCTCTTTAAAATTTCTGCCACCGGTTTTGAAAGAGGATGAGCAAAATTCAATATCCAGGGTGAACCTCACCATAGGATCTGCAGTTTTTCTTACCCTTGGCTGCAGAAGAGCCCTCAGCCATGCACAGATGGAAGTAAGCAGGGAGAAAGGTGCCATCCAGACCAGCTGAACTGCAGGGTGATGGTGGAGCAGAGCAGTGGTCACATCATGGGGGTAAGTGTAGGGAAATTAACCACTGAGAGTTTAAATCTGTTGAGTAGGAGCAGGTGTCCTTAAAGTAACACATAAACTGGACATTTGAGGTATTATCAGAGTTAAATGAGCAGCTGGAAAAGATTATCAGTAATCTTGGATGACTGCAGAGCTGCTATCTCATCCCTGAAAAGCAGCAGGCCAAGTGCAGTGCGGTGGTGCTGGTTAGTGAGAGGCTGGAAAGGGAGAACTTGCAAGCAGTGGGAAGAGCTCTGGGATAAAAGGTGGGGTTGGCTGCACACAGAATATATGTGATACCAAAATTTTATCCAGTTCTGTTTGTGTCCCAGACAAGAAGCACTGTATTTTGACCTCTCTGTGCATCTTGGAGGGAAGGGATAATTTTAAAAAAACCCAAAAATCTTTTCTAATGCTTTATCTATCTGTAGGCTGTTTGCAAGAAATTAGAGATATTAACCAAAATTTTAGCTAAAAATATATTTTGGCTAACATTTATTTTCAGAACAATATTCCTAGCACAGGGGAAAGCCATCACTTACAAGGCCTTCAGGATCCAAGATTGCTAATTACTGGCCCAGGTCTCCAGTCAGTGTGCCCTTTAGCATCCTCCTCTCTGAGTCACTTAAAATATTTTATAAGAAACACAATATAATGCTGTAAAGCATAATTATTTTAGGTATATTTGATTTTCATTATATTTCCTCCTCCTGACCTATCATTGACCAGGAACCTCTGCTTCCAGATAAGTCTACTTTCTATACCTATGCCTTTCTTTTTTTATTCGAAAGCATGAGAACTATGAAAGCAACTTGATTTTAAAAATCTCCTTTTGCTACTAAAAGAAAATCATTTTTACTTTTTATGAAGAAATTCCAACTGCTCAGCTACAAAGCAAGTCAGCGAAAGTAGCTTGTGAGTAAACTCACAAGATATCGACAAATAAAGTGACATATTCATGTTTGTGTAATAAGAGCCAGTAGTGGTAATCAGTCTTTCAAATAACTTATTCAAAAGCATTTTCATTCAAAATATTTTTATCTCTCTCTAAGAAATGTGAAATGGTTATAACTAATAAGCCTGCATTTTATACAAATCATTAAACAGTTAGAAAATGGATGAAAATAACTTCCTCCTCAGAAGAACCCAGCACATGAAAGGAACAGTTTGGAAAAACCTTTTGGATTATTTTTTAAATCATCTTAAATTGTTATATGATAAACAACATTATTGGCTTTTGATACTTTTTGAGGAAAAGGGAAAAAAAATAAAAGCCATTCAGACTGAAAGTATATTTTGATATTCAGTCCTGGAAGCATGTATTCAGTACTGTAAACCAGGATTTAAGGTGTTCTGATCTAAATAAAACATAAACATTAATATCACATTTTGCTTTTTTTACAAAGGCAGAAGACTGCTGAAAGACAAGAGCTGGAGCAATGAGCCTCTAGGAGAAAACTCAGTGGAAAAGGGAGTAGCAAGAATTGACTGATTTCTAGTCAGCTCCAACTGGACACATCTGTGATGAGAGAGATATTTTAAGGGGTCCAAAAGGCAGAGAAATCCAGGGGATGGCAAAGGAGAAGTGTGACTGTACTGATGATGGAACACAAAGGGATACCAGTAGCTGTGGGTGGGAGGGCCCAGGAGAGGGCAAGTATCAGAGACAGGGCAACTGGGTGGGTAGGTTGTGAGAATCAAGCAAAAAAACACTGAGTTCCTATAGAGGAAGAAAACAAATAAACTGCATTAAAAAATCTCGGGTCGTCGAAAGGCCTGGGCAAGTGGCAGTCAGACCTGTAGATCTGTGCTCCACCAGGGAGGAGAAGGAGTGCTCCAGCTCTGAGCAGCCGTGGAGGGGAGGAAGGCAGCACGGGCATTGCTCCCCTGTTAGTCCCAGTGCCAAGGGACAATCCAATCCACGTCACCCAGCACTGGGTGAGCCAGTACAAGGGGACAGGGGGGTAGCAAAGGCAAAGTAGCTCCACGCAGCACCTGGCTGGAGTGAAGGGTGCTCCACTAGCCCTTCCAGGGAGATTGTTTCTGAGAAGAAACCAAAGAGCACATCAGGGCATTTGGTGTGCAATGATAGCCAGGGTTTTGTTCAGGGCCTGAACCTGAGCGGTGGCTGAGCTTGCGAAGAGGAAAATGAAAGCAAGACAAGAACATGAATTATTAATATTCCTACATTATTGTGCTTAGAAAGCAATAGACAGGGATCTGGATGGAAGAGATTGGCCTTACAATGGGGAAGCTGGGGGGTTAGATGCACCTCAAAAAGGATGACGCAGAGGAGTGAAATTTTATTGCTATTCTTACAGCTCTGAAAAATAAACCAATAATCATTTATCCTGATCAAGAGGAAAAATGTAGAAACGCTAAGGAACTGAAGGCTACAATTTAAATTACGTCAGAAACACAACAGAGACTTCTTTTTTCTGGAACGTTTTGATCTGTGGCAGCCATAACAGCAAAGAGTTTATCCAGATTTAGCTGATCTGCCTCCTGGTATTTTGCCATTTGTGATTTGATTTTCCTATGTGTGTATTGAATCATAGCTTAAATACCAAACTATTTTGCCTGCCTTTCTACCACTTGAGTATAACCAGTGCTTTTGAACACCGTTCAGAAGCATTTGCAGTTCTGTGTGCCTCTGTATCAGCTCATCATCCTCAGTATTGAGATACTCTTATGGAATAGCATGCTATTTCATCACCCTGGGACTTGCAGGCCATCAGTGGGAACTGGGCAGCCACCATGTACAAACAAGGATTCTTGAAAAAACGAGGCACTTGACAAGCCTCCTTGCCTGCCTGCCTCCCTGCCTATTATTTGGCATTTTAAACATAGGCTGTGGAGAGGAAACGTGCCCCTCTCCTTCTCCAGAGAATTTCTGTAGCAGCAGCTTCCTCTGCTCGCTGCACAGCAACTTTTCACATAAGCGAAAAGAAAAAAAAAAGGGAATGCAATTTATAATATATGTTTTTCACAATAACTAGTAATACGATCAATAACTGGCAATAGAAATGTTCTGCTAGTGGCAAGGAACATTTTATGGTCTCAGCTCCATCAGCTGACATTACTAAGAAATACACGCCATGGTTTCCTTCACAAGACAAACAATATTGCAGCAACAAATTCTTTGTGTTTCTTACAGGCTGGTTGTAATCTTTATTTTCTTTCACATTTTATTTCATAGGATATAAACATATGCTTTGTCCCATCCCACGGCACATCTACAAACTTAGCATTTAAATTTATGTTTCTGCTGAATCGCTCCAGTCCAAACTTGTAAATGAAGCTTTGGGGGTGCCTTAAGGATGAGATATTTGCTATTTGCTTACAGATGTAAGCGATGTTCTGTAAACCTAAATCCTCTCTGGACACTAGAGTCTAGCATTAGAACCACAAATAATTGCTTTTTCCTTTCACGTGGGTAAAATCAGAGGTCTGAGGACTCAATCACAATGGCTGATGCCAGGTATTCCTACAGAAAATGTGTTGGCCTCAGGCAGTCAGTTCCCGGACAACACAGAATCTTGTAGAGATGAGCCCAGAACTGCTTTAGGGAATAAGAACGTATATGATCCTCAGACAACTTGGGGAATGGGCTTCCTTTAAAACATTCCGTCTGTGGTCTCCAAGTCAGTTCAAATAAAGTTAATAGAGGCAAAGGTCTGGAAGGTACCTCAGGAGGTCATCTTGTCCAGTCTCATTCCCTAAAGAAAATCTACTACACTTACGTTATTCTTGAGAAATACTGTCTAGGCTGTGGCACCTTCATCACTGGAGGTCTTTACATACAACCAATTTATCCCTTTGTTTTTACCACAAGAAAACAGTTTTATCATGTGCCCTATATATTCCTTTCTGAACTTTAAACACATTACTCCCGAAATTATCCACCCTGAATTAAAAAAGTAATTTTTTTTTTTTCAAAAGATGTTCCTTTTGTCTTGTCAGTAGCTTTTTGTATATTTGAACCCTGTTGCACTTCTGTTCACACCCAACTCCTAGGTCAGCACATGCTGACCATGCTTTTGGTTTTCGTCCCTGTTGTGGGCCTGGCTGAAACACCAAGGACATCTGTCAGCTTGCGAGCTGGCTTGCTTCTGAGGGAGCAGAGGCACCTAGCTGTTGACTGAAGGCAGGAGGGAAGGATATGACTTTCCCACAGAGCCCACAAAGGCCAAGGTCTCCAGCCAGACTCCAGGACGGAGGAAGGACTTTCTGATTCACACCATGTCCAAATATGGCTGCAAGAACACACTCCAAAGAACCACGAAACAAATTGCTCTGGCAAGATCTGTATTTTATGAGATAAATGCTACTTCTAGACACTATAGAGTGAAAAAAAATTAAGTTTTGGTCTCTCACTCATGAAACAAATGTTCCCATCATCCAGTTCACTATGGCAATCACTATGGCTACACACAAACGAGTCTGACTCACCCACCTGCTATTTTAATAAGAAGAAAAGTCTAAACTATTAGCTTGTCTTCCTGAATTGGTTTTCTTTCATTCCCATTACCTGAATTCAACTGACATAAGGACAACAGCAGAGCTCTTAGTCTGGAAAAGGGGCTTGCTCCCTTCAATGCTGCCAAGATGTTGGATTGACTCCAGAGACAAAGCCCAACTTCCAAGAGGCTCTTCCCTTGTTTGATGGGGAGATAACAAGTGCCAGATATTGTATCTCATAAAGCACAAGTCTGTATATCAATGCCCCTTCTGAAGTCAGGGACTTGGTGCTGGGTGTCCCAGCCCAGACCTTCAGTGGTCAGGAATCCTTTAGTAAGACTGAACCTGGAATCCAAAAAACATTCATGTCCCTCAGCACAGCTGACTTCATTGAAACCTACAAATAGTTTTGTCAGTCTTATTTCCCTTTCTGCTTATCTCCTGTCTATTTGGCACTGAGGGCTTTTTTAGTACATTTGTAGAGGGAGTACCAAATAGTTGAACAGCCACTGCTGACATGATTTGGTATACACACATAAAATTTTAATTACAAAGTTTTTGGTACATACACTGGTTATCTGGGGGAAATATCACCCAGCCCATACTAACAGATCCAGAGAACCAGCACTTCAGCAACAAGTGATTGTTGATCTTTTAATGCTGTGAGAGGAATAAATATTAAAATATTTCCCAAGAGGATAAGCATGATGGAAAATGGATGGACTGAAAGGAAATTGGAGTTCTGTAATTTTTGCATGATGATTTTGATCCAAAAATATAAGTAATAATGTACAGATTTAAAAGCCACAATAGGAGAAATGACAGAAATTGTTCTGTTTATTGTTGACTATGTCATTACAGCACAATTTTTTTCAATGCCATTTGCAAACCACACATGACTGATAGAAATTAGCTGTGATTTCTGTTTCTGGAACTTATCTCAACCTTATTTGTTTCATGAATAATAGGTCCAAAAATGTGCAAAAAAAATAATTTCTTCAATAAATTCCGCAGTTTCTCTACAAAAAGTTCACCATCTATTAATAGGTATAGCTACTTTCTAGATACCAGGGACTTCTAATAAAACATACAGTCTGTACATGGAACAAAGTTCTGGAAGTATTCCAATTTATACACAGTCATTAATTACATCCTTTATGTTGTTGTTATAAGACAAATACCAGGAAAGTTACAGCAAAAATATTGCTGGAAACCAGACATCCAAAGAAACACTGAAAAAATTACCATCAGGTTGCCTGTTCATAGATAAATAGCATTACAGCTATCAGCATTTATTCCTGCTAAAAGGAAAATTCTAAATTATTTGTGTTGTGTCTAGTTTTATACGCAGCTTTTCTGAAACTATAACCCTTTCAGCTTGCTCCAATATATTAGAAAGTTAAGACCAAAGGACTTCTGAGAATCAATAGAAATTTTTACTTTTGAACAAAGATATTCTCAATAGTCTCTCTTTTATGACTTCTCAAAATATGCTTCTCCTTCTGAATGATTTTTTAATCAAACATTTTGCTAAACTCAGTAGGAAACACTTGTACGTGCTGAACATCTTCACAGCTTTCATCAGTTTTGTTTGAAGGGGAGAACATGATGGAGTGTTGTAACTGTCACTGGAGGAGAAAAATAGACTAAGAAAATAAATATAAATCTGAAATATTGATACAGGTTAATATATTAGAGCAAAAGAATATCTGTCTCAGACTTCTAAGCCCTTTGCCTTCACTTAAAATGCAATAGAGAAAGCGTTTCAGCAGAGACAAAACACTGACCTCCTTTTTAGGCATGGAAATTATTTCAGATGAAGTGAGTAAAACAACAAAAATAATCTCCCTTGCTCTCTGTAATCAAAGAAAAACTCTATCCCATAGGAAGTGGAACACTATTCTCTCAGTATGTTCTCAAAAACCATTGATTCTATCATTGTCTTTCTTTTTTTCCAAAGGTTAGTTTGAAACTGACATCGAGGTTCAGAAATATCTAAAGGTTGAATTTCTCTGTGCACCTGTTTGCAAGGTCAGTTTTGGCTATCCCAAAACTCTAATGGGCATCCTTCCTCCTTCTAGGAAATTACTCTTAATGCATTTTGTCCTCTTTTATTTTGATTCAGTAAGACCCTCATTTAAAATAATCATCTAGATCCATCTATCTCTAAATAAATGAATCACAGAACTTATACTTGCCAGGATAATAGTGTAGAAAACTAGGAGCCTTACTTGCAAAAAGGACTCCTATTGGATGTTGCTGATACAGAAGGAGTCCCATCAACACATTGTGCTACAAAATTATCACTAAATTATTGGAGTAGAACCCAAAATGTTACTCATAAGCCCCACCACCATTGCACACATACAGCCCCAGGAAATAAAAAGTTAAGATCAGCAGTAGCAGCAAAATCTTGAATGCTGAAAATAAAAACCACCAGCATGAAAAACAATAATTGGCAATTGATATCTCCCATCAGAATTTATATTTTGTCCTTATGTTCATGAAAAACTACAGTGTCCCAGCAAGATCTGTCTCCTTCATCTCAGAGGTAAGCTTGATGATGCACTTGAAAACCTCTTCCAGGCATCTCCACATGTGATCTAATCTACTGACTAGAAATTCACCAAATCTTCCCACCAATCCTTTAACCTTATTCCATAGTGGCTTTTAGCATGGAGATGCCACCACTACATAAACTCATAGATTTTGAGGCCACAACTCATCACTGAACTACTCTGATATCTTGCGAATGAGAATGTGTCACAGACCACATTTGAAGCCATTGGCTCCCTATGGAGAAGAATAAATCAAGATTAAGTGTTGGACAAGTGGCCCAGTCTCTTCACAAGACTGTTGTCCTCACAATTGTTTACCATTCAGTTAATCTTTCAGCAGTGATCTCATGTGAGCTTTACAAACACTGGAATGTGTTACACCATGCTGAGCCTAGTGTCTGCAGAAGACCCTGAAAAACACCTACACTCCAAGACAGCTTTGCATTGACAGCTTCCTGCCTTACCTGTCAGCTAGACAGAACTTAATCCATTGAACATGTGTTTTATTGACATTGTATCATGGTAGGAGTTTTTAAAATTAGAACAGTATGCTGTACAAAGTCAAATGCCTTTTAAATGCCTAGGTGCATCACACCTCTTTGTTTATTCACCATATTTTTTACTATCAGAGTAGAAGCAAGTCTGATTAACAAAGATCAATTTTGCATGAAACCATTCTGGCCAGTACTAATTTTATGCTCAACTTTTTGTTTATTTATGAACTGCTGTGACCACAGGGTGTTCTCATAATTTGCCACAGCATGAAACCCACCCTACCATTTCCCAGCCCTTGTCACGTGCCCTCTCGTCATCTCAGAGTAACAAGAGGGACACTCTTTATCCTGGAAATTTTCCTATTTTTCTAAAATTTATTAAAAGCAGACATTTCTGAGGGCACATAATTTCTCTGCTCGCTTTTGCATGTCACTTGCATGTCAGTTTGGAATATAGGAGTGAGGTGTGATTTAGTTTTCGATTTCTTATATTTTGAAAAGAATATTTGACTTAATTAATTACAAATCACAGTATGTATCACAGCACACCATCATTTCTACTGTAGTCTATCTAAGAAACTAAGAGCAAAATTTATTTGGTTTAGCAAATCGTGGGGGATAATTGAAAACAAAAGCGTGGACTGCTTCTGTAGGTAAGGTCATCTTCCCTAGAATCTGCTGAGGGGGAAAAAATGTCCACCCTCCCAGTAAAACAAAGGAACTGAGCAAAACAGTTCACTACTGGATTTCTTCTCACACTCTGGGAAGAGGAAGCAGTGCAACAAGGAGAAATCTGTTCCTATTACAAACTAAGGTTTTTTTTGTAACGTATAGGGGAAGATATAACCAAACAAGGTTTATTTGCTTACAGATTATTTCTCTTTCCTGCATTTTACATGAGTCTTACATAATTTCTGATCTGCAAAATCTCTGGCCACGTAAGTTTAACATTAATATTGGGGTAGACAAACTAAAACAAAGAAGCTTTTTCAAGGGAAATAATGAAATATGTGCACAATTGGACTAGTATTGTTAGTAATTGACATTTATCTTCACTTGCAAAACAAGAAAGGAGGATATTATATTTATAAGTTAAATGTAAAACTTTCAGAGGTGTTTAAAAATTCTAAAATTATTATTCTATGCTGCTGCTCAACCTTTAATGACCTGAATCCCTTTTTTTTACTCAGTTTTGGCAATTTTCTATTAGAAAACACTTTCCCCATGGAAAACAAAGATTATCTGAAAGCACTGAAATTACTCCTTTTATTTTTAAATAAATCAAATTTTGTGAATAAAATTATCTCAAGATCTCTGATACCCTTATTTCCTTTGAAAGGACTCTATTTTGGAAAATGTTGGCTATTGTTTTCAGAAGACTCAATTCACTATAGCAACAATTAACATGAGAGCATTGAAATCCAACTCTGATATACTTCCTGTATGAGCAATAAATTACTACTAATCGGTCATTGCAGTAGCTGATATTTTCCACTGCAAATTCTCACAATACATCCCAATTTGGTTTTTGTATCCTTAAACTGAATTCAGCCAGGCTTTTACTTACAGAAGAGGACTCTCAGAGACTATATTTGGCAAGAAACAGTACAGCAAGACCCTGACTGATTCATTAAGGCTTCAAATGAAATATTTTCAAAAGGAAGCATGGCTTTCATAAAGATCTGTCATTCAGTGGATGTAATTTTTAACATCAAGTCAGTTTCAGAATATGAAAGTTCCATATGCAAAATGAGCCCCCAACTATATTCAGTTTCACCAGTTTTACAGAAAATTTATTATTAACCTGAAAAACATTAGTACCAATGCATACTTTCAAAAGCTAGAACAATTACCAGATTTCACTTTGCAATACCTTTTCCAATTAAGTATAGAATTCAAATGTATTTTTAAAAAGAAACGAGGACGAATTGAAAAGCCTCCTCTTCTCCCCATGAACAACAAAATTCAAAACAAATACCATTTGTAATCAGGTTTTTAGTCCTAAGAATGTCTTTATTAATGAGCAGACAGACCTGCCATGTATGAAATGCTGAAAGTCCAAATCCAGAGATGCACAGATGTCTTCTGACAAAGAACTACTGCACTGTCTCTGCTATTGTCTTTGAGCTTGCAAAATCACTCACTTTCAAGAATTTCCTATAAATATAGTAAGTGCTGTTATTGTCAGGAAAATTACATATGTTCTGTTATTAAATTTTAAATTGTGGATGTCTTGAAAGCAAATAAAGGTCTTTCCTCTTTCTCTGAGAAAAGAATTTTTAAAAAGGCTAGAAAAAAAAATTGTAAACCTTATTCAGCTTCTGTGGATTTAATTTTTTCTGATTTCATGGGGGGAGGGAGGGGAGAATCCCACTAGCAGTGGTAATTGCATAAATGCTGTAGAAAAAAAAAAGGAATGGATGAATAAAATAATTCAAGCAGTGACGTTTACTACCTGGACCAGATTAGTTTGCTGCAAATCTAATTTGCATGAGATACCATTAAATATAGGGGAAAATGTAGCTTATGCCCAGAACAGCTTATAGATATATAGCTCAACTACAAGCAAAACTGTGTGAATAAGTGGAAATAAGAAAACTATAATTTATGGGCTTTATATTTAAAAAAGAAGTAATTTTTAAGATGCTACTTTTCATCTTCATTTAATTTTTTCTTGGATTACTTCTAAAGTGTGGAAGTTTACCTCTTCCAGCATGATGTTCTAAGCACCTTGTGGGCACATATTTTGATCTATTATAAAATTTTATACACTTTATTAGAAATTAAAGTATTATTATTCATAATCTCAATGGCAGTGAAATCTCGACACCTCTAAGACGTCAACCAAGGTGTACTTCTGATGCACTTATAAGATTATTTATTCATCATGCTTCTATTGAATACAATAAAAAATAAGGTGCATTATGTTAGAAAGCATTTTATTGTCTTCTTCTGTATCTCATTTTATGCCTAAACTAGTAAATGGACTTCTTTCTAATGACATTGCCGTGTTATTATCAAAGTGCATATTGTACTGCCCAAGATGAAAGCAGCATGTTTGGAAATCCAATTACAAATTCTTTCAATCAAAAATACTGTGAATGCATTTGAATATTTTTTGACCTAAAAGAATTAAAATTACAGGTATACTATGTATTTAACATGTAGCTGTTTTTTTCAACTTTCCATTTATTTCTAGGTTCACCTGAAAACACAGCTAAGTCAAATTCAAGTAACTCTGGCAGTTCTGAACATAACATTACTTTTCCACAATAGAAAAAACTACACACTTTTTGCATATGGTGCCCATGAATAAAACACTCAAGACACTAA
The DNA here is from genome assembly GCA_013397295.1 of Polioptila caerulea. Taxonomy (NCBI): domain Eukaryota; kingdom Metazoa; phylum Chordata; class Aves; order Passeriformes; family Certhiidae; genus Polioptila; species Polioptila caerulea. The sequence continues at coordinate 32,981 of VYXF01006673.1, read as the reverse complement.
CTGTTTAATCTAGAAATTGAAATTTATCTGCCGTTGTCAGGGTTCCTGGCTCTGTATTGCACAAATCGAATAAGAAAAGGAATAAAAGAAGGCAGGCATGAAGGAGGCTTGCTCTTCTTCAAATGTCAACGTGCAAAATTAAATCTGAAGTGAACACCTATTTGAGGAAGTAAAGGTGTAAAAGTAACCATTTTAACAGCTGAAATTTCAGACTCAAGTGATGGCCATATCACTGTGTTCAGTCTTAGAGAAAAACTACAACCTTCCACCTGCCAGCCCTGCCAAAATCAGACAGGATGGACAGACAGGCCATGCTATTCTTCTCCTCCTCACCAGTAATAATGCTGCTGTGAGCCTGATCAGTCTCTCAGTTGCATTTCTTCAGCCCTCCCCTATGCTTTCTATTAGATTCTTGGTAACGCCTTTGAGTCATTTTGTGCTATCACATAAAAGAGGAAGGAAAACTCTTGCCTTAGTCATGAAGACAGTAGCAGCAGATTGTCCTTTCACTTTTCTATTCCTATTCAAACTGGGCATAAAATAAGGCATTTTAAGTCAGGATTCAAATGACCTACTTTACAAGGATCTGAGCCCTTAGAGGTGCACATTTTTCTCTTCTAAAAGAAGCCAGAGATGAAGAGTACAAATGTTTGCAAGAATACCATCCCATTTGCCTCTGATGATATTCAAGAAGGATGATTCCTACTGAAGGACTCTTAAAGGTTTACAAGAAATAGACAAATTATAAAAAGCTAACACCCAAAGTTATAAAGATCATTAGCTACAGCATGGAGCAGGAAGGAGGAAGAAGGAGGCAAATAAATGATGTTTTGCAGACATTGAGACTTTCAGAGACTCCCTAGGAATTCTTCATGAAAAACACTCCTCAGAAAAATTAATGGTTGTTATTTGATGGTTTCTTCAGCTCAAGTCCAATTATGGGCCAAACATACAAAGAAAATATGGGAAAATTCATGACAGATAAAATCACATCTTCTCTTTGAAAAGGTTGGATTTCTGGGGAAAATGAGGCAACTGGATCACTGGCTCCTCAATTATCTGAAACTGCATGAAGTTCAACCAGGATACTGCCTAAAAAATAGATTCACATCTTCCTATCTAAAATAATTTAAAAAAAAAACAAATAACAACAACAAAATTTACCTCTTTTTAAGAATAGGACGCAGTTGTTTACTTTTAGGATAGGTTTCCAGGCTGCAAATCCTTAATGATAAACCTGCCAGTTCTTCAGGTAGCATCATGCAGACCACAAAGCCAAGAGAAAACCCTCAGACCTCTGTGTTTTATGCCCTCAGCACTGGCCTCCTTAGACATTTTCTTTTTGCTTCAGTGGAACTGTTTTTAACTGCTCCCACTAAGATTTTTATCTGAGGCAGGTCTGCACTTCTTTACCTGATCTGAAAGGAAGACAATGGAGCAGCCAGGCTGTAGGAGCTCTCTGATTCTTCCATCTGTGGTTTTCCTCAACTTCCTCAACTGCTCCACAGCTCGCAGCTCACTTGTCATAATCCTTCCTGATAGTAGCTAATCCAAATAACTATCTGCTGCAGATGTTATCATCTCACTACTCACTAGCATAAATTAATTTGGTAAAACAATACTGACCATTACATCAAACCTGGGGGCACCTCCCCGTTTACCATATTTCATCAGAGGAGCATGCTATTTTTACACTCAATTTAACTGATTTCCAAGCCAGGCAATGTAGTTTCCATATCAGAACTAGTTTGTTTCCTTAGCAATTCATAAAGGGCTTTTCAAAATCCAGGGAAAAAATAACTTTACCTATGAAATCTACACATCAGAATCTGAAAACTCCTTTGGAAATAAAAATATAGATATACTAAGAAAATCATTCAGCATAAATTGATTCTCACTTTCTCCAAAAACAGTATAATAAATTTTTCTTTCCCCTTACCCACTACCAGTAGGTGCAAAGGAAACCTGTAAGTCAACAGAACCAATGTTTGATTAATGTAAAATGAGCTATTATGTTGCACACATCTTTAAGATTTTTCTCTCAATATCTGTTTCCTTCTGGATATAAAAGCCAGCTACATGGCTGACAGAAAGCAGTGTTTGGATGGACCACTCGTCTCCTGAACTTTTCTGCCTTCTACAACGTTTTCTTGAAAATTGCCACACCTGGCAGTGGGGTTTGTTCTGTTCTTCAAGAAGAAGGATGAAAGACATAGTTGTAGCCCAGTGCCATAGTCCTGTTATGGAACAGACATAGCGTTCTGCAATTTTTCCAGTACGAGTCACCATATGTCAGGAAAAAAAAGTGGGAAATGGGAATTGACAAACACAATTAGACATCCAGAAACAATCTCATGTTCTTCTTGAACAGGCTCATTAAGACCTTCAAAAAATTCAAGCTCTGCTGAGGGCAGAGATGCTAGTGAGTGGCAAAAATTTAATTCCAGCACTTTAAAATATCTTATAAGTACAGCATTCCTTATGTGCTATGTGCCTGTAAGGCCATTCTGACATTAGCTGTATTTGGGAGATATTAGGATTAAACATTTCTACTATTTTTCAGTATCTGAGCAACAGAACTAGTAAAGCATCATTGGCTCCACTAGAGAGAGCTCTTGTGCTAACATAATTATATTAATAAACATAATTACATATTTGAAATCAGTGGAATTATCCATGGAGGAAGATGTGCTCTTCTTGTGCGTGTGTAGCACAAGAAGAGTGTGGCCAGTGTTCCTCTGACTTACCAAATACGTGCTGCATTATGTTCCCTCTGTGCTCACCTTTGGGAAGTGTTCCAGTATACATTGCTTTTCATTTGCATGAAAGCCTTTTTACATTACTCTGGCTACTACTGGGAAAAAAAAAAAAAAATCCCCAAACACAAACTCTAGTCCAGTACCAAATTATGTTCTCCTAACAGGACTTTGCAGCTTTCTTGACTTGGAGGCCAGTGCTCAGCGAAAATTCAGGTATTTCCGAGCTGTTAGAGTGACTGTAATCCTATTGAAATTCCATTGAGAATAAGCATAGAATGGGGCATAATTGGGCACAATATGCTGAGGTGGGTCCTACAAAGCCCTCAGTACACTTGTGGCCTACAGGACCGAGATCCCCACGTTGGGCCATTTAAAGGGAAAACACACAATATGTTATCACTGAAGGAGTAGGAAGAGATTAGGAAAGTTTTGACCTAATCCCAGTGGGGTTTAGATTTTAGCTATAATCACTCATCTGTCCTAATCCTACAAAGTGGCTTAATACAGAAGGATGGAAGAACTACTGGAGCATGCACAAAAGGTACAGAGAACACTATTGATTGAAGGGACTAAGCTTCCTTTTCTACTCTGTTTCCCACTGCAATTGCTGCATCTAGTTTTATGCTTTCAAATCTTAATTTCTTTGTTGAAAATGTGTAGAATTGTTCTGCTAATTTTTAATGAATCTTTTTGGAACAATAAAAAATTAATTGTATTCTTACTCACCTGTAATATCCTGACTTCGCTAATAGTTGGTAGAGTACTAGATCTAAGACTGAACATACACGTTCTAAAAAGCAAAGAATTTTGAATAGGTTCTTACAATACAGTACACCAAAATTCCATCTGAGTCTCTCCAATAAATCTGTAACTTTTTGATCAATGAGAGAGCACTGTTCTATCAAAGGAAGCGTTAAATTACCAGTGCTCTTTATTCCCCCCAACCCCCGCCTTCATCAGTGCTTCCCCTGTTCTCGCTTGCCGAATATCTTGGAGTTGGAAGGCTGCTTAACCCCTGGCATCCCACTCATTCTGTTATTTGTTCAGCTCCTGCTTGCAGTGATGAAGACTTTGGGGAGTCATCATACCACAAGCCTGTCCTCAAATACACAAGTGCTTTGGGTATCCTATTTCCAATCGAATCTTCTGTGTTCCCCTAATAGGTACAATCACAGTAAAACAAGCTCTCTTACTATTTTTTTTTTTAACAGAGTCATTAGAGATTTCTTTAGTGCATTGGCACAAAATAAAAATTTATTTGGCTGATTGCTCCTGCTCCTGTCTCCTCTTTAAAGAAGCACTAGCATCACAAATATATCAGTCCAGTACCATATACTTCGTATGTATCAATCCAGTACCTTTAAATTTATTGTTTGCCATCTAGTAGGCAAAAACAGAGCTTTTTTCCTGGCTCCACATATAAATGTAAGTGAATGTGACATTAACTAACTTACATGAAATTATTCAATAATTCAATAATTACTAGGCGTCTTGGATCACTCTGTAAGGAATTTTCCACAAGGTATTCAACCTTTATTCATATTCCTGAAATACATTTCACAGCGTCTTTCATTCAGATTAATCTAACAAGTTCTACTAACTTAGACATCAGAAAAGAAAAACCAAAGTCCTTTTCTTTATGCTTCTACTGTGCACTAAGCTGCATAATCTTGTTGTCATGTGAAATTAGCAGCAAAGACTCCTGTGCAAGACAAACACTGACATGTACTGTACATGGGCTGAAGTAAGACAGATACCTAATTACAAAAAAAAAAAACCAGGTCATATATCCCCTGCCACTATACATAGCTAAGACGCTCAGGTAATTCCTCCTTCACAAGGTTGCTTTGTTGACAGCTGTTATGCAGTCAGAATTTGTTACTTTCTTATTTAACATAAGAGATTTTTCCTCTTTGATATCTTTAAGTGTTGAACAAGTTACATAAAATAGTAATATTAAATGCAACTTAAAGTAGAGCTTCAGACAGAGGATTACTCACCTGAGAGCCAAACATGAGAAAATGCCAGCATATTATTCAGCAACTAGGTTAGTCCTTCATTTACCAGTCTTAACAAACTGTTCCTTGAAACTGCATGGTAAAGGATTTCGACATACATAATGATTCAGTACTTGGAAATACACTTGCAAAGAGGGCAAGCCAATAACGAAATACATTCAAAAGCATTTTCTTTATACAGCCCAAATAGGGATTACTCTTGTCTCCTGAGTGTTTAATGGGTTTCCTCAGTGCTACCTCAGATTTCAATGCAAGAATCAAATGCTGGTACAAAGTGAGCAGGCACTGCATTTTCTAAGCTAAGGTAGAGCAGCTAACATTATTCCAAAGCCACTGAAGAAAAATGCTGATACCACATTTGATAAAAGTGACAGTATTCGACCTCTTCCAGAACTTTGTAACACTGTCATCCTTTATTGAAGATAAAACCGGGAGCAAAGCACAATACAGAATATTAACGTGTCAATTCTTTCAGCTTCAGACAATAAAACATTTTGTTTTAAGGCTTGAGCTTTTTTGTTTGTTTTTACATTGTGAATTATAGTTTATCTTGGTTCTGTCATCTTTTTGAAGTGTGGTTTTACGACCAGCCGCTAAGACTGAGCTGTTAAGCTCAGCTTTTTCTGATAACGTGTTGTTACGGAGCAGCTGTTCATGAGTTAGGCAAATAGATTTAGTCCTCAGAGAAAATAGTTAATTGACTTCACTGCGTGTCAAGTAGATGGTAAAATATATCAAATCATATTTCACTAAAATTTACTTGAAAACAAGTAAATGGTTTTACTGTTGTTTTTCCTTCTCGTCTGTCCTCAAAATTCTAGCAAAACTTTATTTTCCCATGGAAGCTAGTGACAAAGTCATTTGACCTAAACATTGCATGTACTGAATTCGGAGCTTATACTTTGATTCTTAAAATATCAAGATATTTTAAAGGTAAAAATCATGCACTGTGTATTTATAATGTGAACTAGATACAAAAAGAGAAAAGCTATTGGAAAGATTTGCTGAAGCATTTCTGTATTTAAATGTTCATCAAACTGTTAAAAATAAATCTTCATTTCTTTTGAGTGTGAGTACTCTGAGCATGCCATGTCATCTCTAATGGAAAAGTCAGGTCATTTACTCAGGTATGATGCACTTCCTACTGAAAAAAACATGATGATTTGTCTCTTTTTATTACATATTATTCAGATAATGCTAAATAATTAAGGTATTTAGAATTGTGGAACTTGTGACATTACCAAAATAAACAGAGATGGTAATAGGAAAGGATTTGGAATATTTTCCTTATTTTTTTATTACCCCAAAAGATTTCACAGAAGTTGGAAAGATGCAAATAATTTTCAAAACTGTAAAAATCTTATTCAGGTAAATACGGAATTGTTGCCACGTTATTCCGAGATCATTGTAAGAGAAAAGACAACACATTTTAATTAGACGTCAGAGGTAATTTCCACATCCTTTATTAGCTGAGGTTATTTTATAATATGTATGCGACTTTATGATTAAACTACAGACACTATCTTGTCACAGAAAGATTCAATGGGAAACACAGCTTAGGCAGGGCTCAGCTCTGGACTCTGAAGCAGCACTTTAGGTGTTTACAGTAGGTGTCTGCACATAAGCTGGACGCAAGGGAGGCTCAGCTTCCACTAAATTGAAGGAGATTTTGCCAACACAGTTGATAGCACACGGAGCCCCAGAGCAGGTTCCAGCTACTGAAACCTGAAACTGGTGCCCAGCCCAGCGGGGCACAAGTCTCCCTTCATCCAGTGCTAGATCTGCCAGATCTTTTGGATGGCAACTTAAATGACAGTGGATGCCCACATATAGGCGAATGAACAAGTCCCAGAGCCCCATCGATTCTGACAAGGCTTGGACTTCCTCTCACATGTGAGCATCTCCACCATCAATACTTCAGCTAGTTGTCTGAATCTGGAGCTGAATTCCACCCACGGTCTCAGCCAACACACACACCAGAACTTCTCATAGAAGGAATCCTCCCCTAACCTAAACTTTTAATTATTATAGTGCTTCACAAACTCTTCATATACCTGATTTTTTTTTTCTCTTCTCACTTTCATTTTATTACTTATAATTCTATCTTCTTAAACCATGTGGATTTCCTGAAGTTGAAAAACCTAAGCCACTACATTCTATTAGCATAATGCTCTCTATTTCCTACCACCTTTCCTCTGCAGTCACCTCTTGACAAAGTTGTGTATGCCTCACTCTTATACTCTGTCCCCACAAACCAATTTTGTCTCTCTTTGTTTCCAACTGGATTACTTTTGCTGTTCCCTAAGTTTTTCTCCCAGGGTCTTTTTAGTAATATGAAATTCAGAACTGAAACTATATCAGCTGCCACCAACAAAGCTGTGTAAAGTATTGTTTGTACCTGGGAACTCTTCCAGGGCAGAAAACAAAATGCAGACATTAGAACTGACAAAAATTACTGATAGTAACTGATGTGCCAGTTGTATTGCAACCATCTGAATCTTTGTCTTTCTAAACTGGTGGCATGTATAAGAAAGTAATTTTCATTCTTAAATAAAACAAGAATGGATTACCTGAAAAGCGACTTCTATCTACTTTCTGCAGAAAATCCATTAATTAATCTTTAATCTGTTCAGAGATAATTTTCCCAGTTTTACTCATTTTTGTTTACTCTCATAAGCTGAAATTATCTGTCATGGCAAAAGAGAGTCTTCAATCACTGTCCCACAATCTACTAAAGTGCCAAAGGTAGAATTTTAAAAGCTTGCAAATAATTTAGAAACTGAACCAAAAATGCAGTAGTTAATATGACACTACCACTATTTCAACAGAAGGATGTGCAAACAGATGTTTTGTGGATTTTTAGAAATTGCCTAATCTCTAATGCTTTCCATTGGAATTCATAAGCTTCGAGCTTTTGAAAACCACAGCAAGTATGAATAGTCCCATGAGGCAATTTAGAGCATCACCTTCTGTATCAAAAGGCTGCTACTTCCAAAATAGAGATTCTCTGTTATTTGAATATGTAAAAGAAGATACTTTAGCCAGATTCCTTTTTTCTTAAACTGTATTTTCTTATTTTCTTAAACTATATTTTCCTATATTTCCTATATTTTCATCTTACCTCTGAAATAACTATTACTGCTCTTACTATTAGTCCAGAGCTAAACCTCGCATTTCTAAACCAGAATATTGCAGTGAAATTCATCTGAAGCCACATCTTTAAATTTTTTCTGAGAATGAAAAAGCACTTATCGGAGCGTTATTATTAAATGTTCTCCCTGCTCTTGTCAATGGGTTACAAGATCTACTTCTAGGTGAAATTTAAAACACTCTTTTTCACCTGTGTGTTGAATTGTCTTTCCTATCTGAGGCACTGTTTTTCCAAGCTACATTCCTGCATTTGAGACCTGCAGACACATTTCATTTCAAACAGAAGAAGTAAAATCAGCATTTTCTCTTTAAAGGCATCTTCATTTTGGCATTAGTATTCCCCTTTGACTCAGAATAACCAGAGACTGCGACTTCATTCTATTTAAGGCAAGCCTAGAGTAAGGAATTACCTCTAGATATTATTTAGCAATAATTTCTAATTTCAAAAATACCAGCTAATGGTTTTTCTTACAGACAATAACCCAGGAAATAGGTTCATACTTTGGCTTTATTATTTTCCCTGTACTGTGTTCCTCACATAAACAATAGAGCTAATATTGGAACTCTTTTAAAAATGCAGGGAAATTATTAATTAATGCCTCTATTAATTATTTGGGAAAAGGTGAAGTCCAAGGTGGCGTATTCACAGATGTCAAAATAATTTAGGTTACTGAAAACCAGGAAGAACTGTGTGGAATTCCAGAGGCACTTTAAAACATAGACAACTGTGCTGCCTGACTGCAGCTAGAACTCTGTGCTAACAAAGGCATGTTAATGTACAGTGGGAGGTGAAACATTCAATATGATTTGAGCTGACGATACACCTTCATGAGCTCTAAGTGAATCGCTATCATTAGGGAGTGGGCCACAGGAGACATTGAGTCATTGTTGGCATCTCCTTTAATATAATTATTAACTGTTTGGGGGACTAAATTTTAAAATACATTTAAAAATTGAGTTACAATAATTCCTGAAAAATTATACAATGCCATCAATTAGATTCGTTGTGCTTGCATTTACTGCTCATAAACCATTTTATTCCCTTTCTCATCTGTGTAATTTATTCACCTTTCTATCATCTGTTTTAAAATTTCATTGGAAGATCTTGCAAGCAAGAGCTCCTCTGTGTTGGCACAGCACACAGCCCAAAGGAACCTGGTGCAGCCTGGAATCTTGGGGACACCAAAACGCCACAAATTAATGCATACTACTGAGAACCAGTTCTTAGCTTTCATTTTGAATGCTGTGCTTAAGTCTAACCACCTCATTCAAAACAAATAATAAAGTGGAACTGGAAGGTGTTCAGAGAACCTAAAGGCTACTATAGTATTAGATTTTCATGAAATGAAAAGCATCAGGATCCTTTCCTTTGGAGAGGAAATATGTGAGAGACCAATAAAATAATAGATGCAAAGCAAGAGAAACTTGTGAACTCTTATTCATGTCTTCATTGCAAAAAAAACCCAAAACAACATCCAGTAAAACTGAAGGAAAATTGATGACCTAGAAAAGGAATTTCATCCTTTCCTTGTATGAAGGGAAGCACAAGAACTTACTATGATAGATAGAGTTGAATGCAATAAATCAAAAATGAACAGGATGGAAGAGGGACATTCAATTGCCTGAAGATGGCACAAAGAGACATTTAACATGATCTAACAGTACCCTAAGAGTGGCAAATATGACAGAAAACCTACAGGAGACATTTACTGTGCTGAAAGCAGATGAAGACCAGTAGGGATACTAAGGACATCCCCACAGAGTAAAAATTCCTTAAGGACAGAAAACATCATTACTCAATGTAAGAACCAACAGGTGTCTGACTAAAATCAGAATAGACATTTGCCTTCAAATAAGGTTATTCTCACAGCTTTCATTGATAGATAGTGGCCAGTGCCATGTAGGATTTGTTCACGTAGTAAGCAGCACAGTACCCTTATATATGATTTCTTGGGTTTTCCCCAAGACCCTAATATAGATTGCCCTAAATTCATCTGGATTTTACTGCTTATCACACCTCATCATATAATTCTGCCCAAATTGTTATCAGAAAAGTGGAAAGTTAGTTTTCCAAAAGGGAACTGAACTTCATGTTGCTCTCAAGGATCTGAGAGCAGACCTTTTTTTAAAACCTGTTCTGTCTCAACATTTTTCATTTTTATTTTTCAAGCATAACTTTGGATATGGTTTGGTGCTCTTCATTACACGTAGACATTCCTTTCTAGAAAAATGTTATCTCAAATTCGTAGTCCCCAGCCTTCTTGTGAGTTAAATATCAGGAGTAAGAGGCTTTTTCTTTACAAACTCTACACTGTCAGAAGCCTGAACAGAATTTACTGTGATTATCAAGTGACTTATAACAGCAGGGCAGAGTGAAAGAACATGCCTGTAAATATAGCCTCCTCAATGTGTTCATAAGCAGCCAGGAAAATAAGAGACAATTTTATGCCTGAGAATTTTCCCCCTCAATTTGCCACTCTCATATTGGTAATGAGCAGCATCTTCTACATTCAATCTATACTTGCGCTCTTAAAGTCTATTCTGTTTTTGTACACAAAGCTTACCTTTAACCCAGCTGTGCCAATGGCTTCAAAGAAGATGGAAAATCCTCTCAGAAAAAGATTTAGGGAAGATCACTGAACACTACTGCAACAGAAACTGGAATGACATTTTCTGTCTTTTGGGAAGTGTGACAGCTTTAAGACTTTGATTTAACATGACCTCAATCTAGCCTGTGTTGTCTTAATGGGAAATATATTACCATCCTGATTTGTCCTGATACAGTAATCTCCATTCTTTTGTTACTAGATCCTGAGTGTACTTTTCCAGTGAATGCCAGCAGGCAAGAATCACAGCATGAAATCAGCATGTGGCAAGTTCAAAACAAGCAAAAGATAATACTTCAATCAGTGCGCACACAAGTGTTGGAACTCCTGGCCACAGGATCGCTGAAACGCAGAGCAAGTCAAAAAGGAATCAGGAATTAATGCAAAGGGGGAAAAAATCAGAGCCCACTAAACACAGAGGTGTTACTTTTATCAAAGATCCTGATCTGAGGATGGTTGTAGCCTGAGAGAATATCACTATATTTCTTCCCTGGTGCTATATTTTAGCACAGGCATCCTCTCTGATCCTCTTTGAAACAAACCTTTGATCTCAACTTATGGTCTTTATATTTATCTGTAAGACACTTAATTTTCAAAGCTGCTCAGGATTTTGAAAGTGAGCACAAATTTCAGGCAAAAGATTTTAATGCATATTTTCCAAATAAATGTATTTCATGAAAGTATTTTAGCAGATGTGATCACTATTCCCTTTGTTTCCCTTTAGTGATCTACATTTGCTCTTTTTTCTTTCTCTATCTATAATATTTTCTACTTGCATTTGTAATTGATTTTTTCCTGAAAGTACTTATTACTCACATAGTAAATCTTTCATTGTTTGTACAAGCCCTGTGCAGGCAGGCCTTGAACTCTGAAGTCATGTAGGCATCTCAATTTGCATAGCAAATGATTGATGTTGACAAAATGTGATGTCATTCCATGAACTGAATTCATGCAAAAGCTTTGAGGAAAAAAATGTTTCAATTGAAAAGTAGAAAGAAAAAAATCCTTTAAATAATGCTTCAGTACTCTTCTTACTCTTTGATAGCAGAATCTCAGAATTTAAGAAGAGATGTAAGCATTGCTTACACAGTGAAAGTGCAGCAGTGAATTTTATCCTGTCTTGCAATGGGAAAATCCATCTCAATATCTAAAGAAAGGGCAGATAAGGTCTTACAGATACAAATCCTTGCTCTTATGAAAACTAAAAAACTGAAAATCCTGATGTTCTCAGTGGTGGGGAACAATCTCTCAAGCAGATATGGTTTTTATTGAAAATTGCAGAAATTTCTGTAGAAGTGTTGTACATGATTTGAGCCCCAGGGATGAAAACAATTTCCACCCAATTTTATGAAACTACAAACTAAAATCATGATTATGAAACAATTTCAAGAAATAAAAAAAATTCAAAAATCTTGGTATGTCATTGTATAAATCTAAAGTGGATCAATATGCTGAATGCTGTGTCCAGGTCTGATTCTGCTCTCCATCTCAAAAAGATGGAAAATTTACGTAGCAAGATGAAAGAAACATCAAAGTGATTTGACATTAGATACAATGGAGAAGTGGGAACTTTCAGGACACTTCCCTGGGGATGGGCTGAGGCTGGGCAGGATGTCAGCCCACGCATCAGGATCAGGCCTGGCAACAGGAACCAGAACATCATCATCCTGAACCCAGAAAGTCTCTGAACCACAGACCACTGGAAGCTGTAAATCTCTGTAATCTCTTCTGCTCATAAACACTCAGCAGTCAATACCTGCCACTGCTGAAGACAGGAACAGCCCAGATCAGCCATCCTTACACTATATTCTTATCATGAAAAAAGATGGAGAAGGGATGGAAGTTGAGCACATGACTGAATGCCTTGATTGGAAATGGCATCAGCTGGACTACACATCAGACAGAGAAGCCAGAATCAGTTAAATGAGGCTGTCTGTTTTCCAGATGGAAAAGACTGCCTTTATCTGGCCCTGGTGCAGTAAAATGTTAATTTTGCATACTTTTAATGCTAAAGTAGTCAGTTGGTTTAACCAGGGTGAGGTGATTAACTAGAGTGTGAAAAGGTACAAGAAAGGGAAGAAGAGCTTCTTAAGTTCTATAATGAAGTTATCCATCACATTGCCACATAGGACAGCTCTTCTACACCTCAGTATAAAAATTGGCTGGCTCTAGAGAGATGATTTTACTTGAAGGTAAACAAATTAGTAACTTACTGAGATGACTGTAAGTCCTTTCTACAGACTCACAGAACCACTTTTCTATGGAAATAATTATTTACAACTAATTTAGTCTCTCATAATCTCCTCCTTATTTTCAAAGTCCACCTGTAAACAATCACAGTTTATTCTTAGTAGCTAAATTACAGTTCCATGGTCAAGAGACAGGGAGTACCAATGACTCCAACATAGCCTTGTCTATCCAATAGAAGTTTGTGACCACATTCTTCAAAACAAAAGGTCTAAACCCAAATATCTGGCCCAAAGAACCTCTAGTTATGGAAGCAGAAAGGGACATACAGCAGGAAATGGGAGGTAATGACAAGATGGTTGACAGGCACCTCCTTTTCCAAAAAATTTCTCTTACCTTTCTTATCTCAAAACCACCACAAGTCTTTCTCATAGTCTAAAACAGGCATATAAATAAATAAAATCCTTCACATTAAGCTAATGGAGCAATGAGCAACAAGGCAGCCATAAAGAAAGCAAATATCTTCATTATGTAATTAGAAAATTTATTTTCTATAATATTCCAAACATTTGCATTATACACAGAGTATAAGGCCATATTCCTCAAAGATAATGTGTATGTTTATACATATTTTAGCAGCCACCCCTTAAAAGGCTTCACAAGATGTCTTGTTGGGGGAGAAATTTGCCTAAAATATTCTGAGGCAATCATGCAATAGAAGTTGTCCAGAACTGTTCCCAGAGAAAGTGAATCAAGGAGGCTCAGGGAAGAGTTTCCAAAACAGCCTGTTCAAATGACGGCAAGAATCTTGGAATAAAGACTTCCAAAAAAAGGACAAATATTGCTGACCAGGAAGGGGGTGTAAAAAAGAGAAGGTTAGTCTGATGGTTCTTCAATATTGTAAGGAATCCACAAACCCTGATGAAAAGGAAGTCTTGATTGCAGGGTCTGTTTCGACTGCCAGATAAGGCAAGCTACACTGACAGAACAGTCCTCAACTGCACAAGGTGGAGGGTGTTCTTCCTATCATAATGAACAGAGGAGGTTTGGGAACTGTTTGTGTCACCCAATGAACAGAAAATTAGTGCCAAAAGCTCTGTGGATAACATATCAAAATTTTATTGAACAACTTTCTGCTTTTGGTGTCAGCAGCTCTGGGCAAGATAATAAGCCATAACCCAGTATTGGAACTGAATGTTCTCCTGCTCAAAGAGGAACATATGTCTGTCAGAGTCCTCAGACAGATTTTTAGGAGCCAAATATTCTTGGTGTTGAAATTTTATAAAATACTGATGCCATCTGATATTAGGTATTGATAATGAGAATTTCCGAAGAGCAATTATTCACATTTGAATGGATTTAAAGTTATTCAAAGTTTTTTCTTTTCTCTTGCAATTTTAAAGTACATTCTCGATTTTTGCAAAATCAGTCTAATGCAGCTATTAATAAAATATCAAAAGTTGAAATATTGTTATGAAAATTACACACACTGTAATGTAATCCATAACAGAGTATAAAAGAACATTAAAGAAATAGCCTAGGAAATAGATTTTTTTCTACATAAAGAAACTGGAATCTGTAGAATGGCATATCTGTGTCTACAGAAATTAAAATCTAATGGTCACAGACTACATAACCAAATGATAGATAATGCCTGGGTCAGCTGTTGAGAGGAAGCCTCTTTCTTATTTATGAATCAAAGAATTTGAGTTCAAGGGAAAGCAGGAAAAAGTTTCTTTTATCTGGTCTATTTTCCAGACTGGCATAGATACAGTCCATGCTACTAGGACTTATTAAATGAACAAACAAACACACAAAAAACTTAGTAAACATTGTAGTAAGCATTCAAGAGGTTTTCTTAACCTTCCTTCTAGGAGTTCTCTGTTTTCTCTGAAATGTGCAAATATTTCTAAAGCAGTGAGTCTGGGTAAACAACAAAGATTTAGAGAATGTAATGATAGAGGGACCAAATGTTAGACAAGAATCCGATTTCTGTTTTTTGGTCTTCTAGTCAGGTGCATATAATTAACTTAATCTAATTTGCTACTGGACATTTACAGGTGAAAAAGAGGGGGGTTTCTATCTACACACTAGGTATTTCTAATTTTTGAAGCGTTTGCAACAATGTCAATTTTTAGTAACTGCAACGAGGTTTGCTTTCATTTTAGGGCAGGTTTCTTTCAGTTTAGAGCAGACTATATTTTCAAGGAATGATTGTCATTTTCTGAGAATTTCCATAAAAGGTTAACTCATTTAAATTGCTTTTAAGTCAGTTGCATTCTAAAACTTCTAGATCAGTGTGTTCGAAGACTGAGATGAAAACTAGTCTTTTCTTTATATATATTTCCTTTATATCTAATTCCTCAATTATTTCTGGATTTCAGAATAGAGAACTCTTCTGCCACACAACTCTCCAGTCTATCTTTCTTTTGTCTCTCTTCAGACTCTACAGGTACTTAAAGAGGGCTCAATGTAACTGTTGAAAATCAGGCTGCATTTAAGTGAAAAGTTCCCTGAAAGGACCAGTTCAGTTCTACCTTTACTCTCAAGGTTTCCAGTATGATTTAAAAAAAAAAACACAAAACCAAAAAAAAACCTGAAAGTTCTGACTTGAAATTGAAATCTGAATTTTGGACTGAGGGACATTATTGGCTTCAATCAGATTCACAGAAGACTTGAGTTCAGGTTCCTATCCTGCTCCTTTAGAGCGGAATCTTTCAACACAACTTGCTGTGTTTTACCTGCTACAGGGAAGGCTGCAAGAGGTTTTTTGCTTCTATGTCTACTGTCTATATCTATTGACTTATCACAAGAGAAAATCAAATCTTATTTTACTTTTGTATTTGTTAAATTTCTAAATGAAATTGCCTTCCTAAACATCACTTACGCATCCCTTTCTACAAATACAGGAAATGAGGAAATAAGGAAATAAGGAAATGAGTTCCATCCCTTGATAGATAAAAGATTTAAGAGCTTTCTCCAAAAAGTTACCTAGTCAAAGAGATGCTGAGAATCAGCTGTGACTGACCAGAGTGGAAGCTGCTGTTTCTCAGAAACTCTGGAGAACTTCCGTGGATTCTTAAATGTGTATTTTGACTCCTGGTTTGGTTCAACAGCTAAAGAAAGAATTAATGCTGACAGATTCCCAAAGAGATATTGTTGCCAGAAGGACAATTTCCTCTAGACTGGTTAACAGCAGTCCAAATAAATCTGTCTTCAATGGAAATTTTAAAAACGAGACCATGAGTCTCGTGTTGGGGTAAATATCTTCGATAATCTTGGCAGTCAAGAAAGGGGAAAGAAAAGCAGAATCTGGAAGAAACATGGGAATGGCTAGTCTGAAACAGAACTACAGTATATCCATCAAGTGACCTATTTCTAACATTGACTAGTACCATCTGCTGCAGAGGAAGACTAAAAAACCTTCTCACAAACCAGCTCGAGTTCATCAGCTGGCTTGTACCCTAAGACAGGTTTTGTCTTTACAAATCTTGTGGATTGACAAAGTAAGAAAGATTCTGGGCATTTTATTTACCTGTAGAACTGCCCTTCTCTGGAATCTTGATCAATGATGGTATAAAAGCCAGACTGCTATTTACGTTTTTAAAAGTGTTTTGGGACAGGCCACATAATTTTATTCATTTCATCCATTGCTAACTCTATGATGTTAAATCCAGAAGAGGAAAAAAAATCAAATTGGTTACATGCACAGGACCCATACCCCTTACACAGATCTATACAGTACTAACACAAACCTTTACTTCCAAAGAAAAGAAAAAATATTAGGCTTCCATGGGATCTTTGATGGGATTCAGCTGCACTGGGACACAGTTCTGCAGTGCACATGTAAAAAAGAAAGAAGGGTTTGGTGTGAATGTCCCAGGACTTCATCTGTCTTGCTATTTTTACCATAGACCTTGTTTTTATCATCTTTTGGGAAATGTCTTCAAAGTTTTATTTCAGCCAAACTTCTATATTAGGCTGCTTTAAGTTCCCTCTAGCATTTACTCTGTAGTGTCATCCCTAGTTGGGAATGCCATCATTTGCTTGAAGGTAAGTTCTTTGAACTTGATTTTGAAGATAAACAATATTCTTCTCATTCAGCTTTCCGAAGCACTTCAAAATAGCTTCCAGATCTAAAGTAATGAACGTTACTATCCTTAGCAGAATTCACTAATTGCATTATTCATATATAACACAAGAAACATTCTTTATTTGTATTGTTAAAACTGATTTTCTCTTTCCTAGTTCTATCTATAAAATATTCAATTGTAAATTGTACTATTCAACAAATTTACCTTGGCATGTGGACTTCTATACAAATAACAAAACAATAAAAAGGAGAAGTGGTATTCAAAATTTAAAAAAAAATAAAATTATCCTTTTTCTCTGTGAGTTTCATGTGGATTTTTAGTGCAATCAAGTCAAGACAAGAGGAAACACATATGGCTCAATGAAAGAAAGACATAAAAGAATGAAGGAATTGGGACTGGCCTTGTGAACTGCAATTTTAATTACTGTATTTTTATAAATTCATAAATGTCCACTCTGCCTGTCTCTTTTGGTAATTCTGAAGGGCCTTCACAAAGCTTATCTGAGTGAGTTTAAGTTCTCTAAACTGCAGGTGAGCAATTCTGGGGATTGTTTAGCTACCAAGCCACAGCACTTTGTAATTCCAGGGAAAATTCATGGATTAGAGAGCCTTATACATTTATCAGTGATTACTGAAGCAAGGATCCTTTAAAGTAAATATAATTCATTAGGTAGGCACAAAAAAACCTGCCTTTGGTTTTGTTATTTCTTCTACACAGAGGTTAGCTACTTCAGTCACATGACTTTCAGTTTGCTCAAAAAAAAGGTATTTAGGGACACATATTTCAAGCATACTCATAACATAGACCAGAAGAACAAGCGGCCCTCTCAGTCTTCCTGTGACCCTCTCTGCTTTCAGGATCAACTGTGGTTGCTCCATCTGCCTTTTCCCAGCAGTGTAATTCACATAAAATATTTTAACTAGGAAAAAAATATGTGTGTAAGTGGTACTTACATTTATAGAGTCTTCAGCATTTATCTATAGATTTTTCTTTTTCAGATCTTCTCATGTTTTACCCCGCCACGCTCTCTGCTTCAAATCTTTTAAGTTTCATGGAGGAGCAGTCAGCTGGGATTGTTGTTTCCTGCAAGTCCTCCTCATAAATAGTTGGCAAACCTAGAAAGCACCGGCTGAGGCCCAGGAGCTGACAGACTTAGGTGATCTTGCTGTACACGTCAGTGTGAGGTGGCTGACTTTGGGTAAGAAAACCTGATGAAAACCTGCAAGCAAACAATAGTTGCACAGGGAACCATAAATTAAATTTGGCCGCTCAAGGTTTTAATAGTTGATTAAAGCTAGAAGAGACAGTGGATGAAAAAGCAAGAAATCAGCTGAGGTCCCACTTTCAAGTCTGGGCAAGCTGCAGGGTGCCTGCACTTTGGTAAGGGGAGGGACAGATTTTCTCACGCTTGTCCACTCTGACTTCTTCATTTGGCTGACCACAAGCAGCCAGCAGCTGGCACAGGCACCTGGCCAAACTGGCAATAGCCATCCTTTCATGCTTTTGCAGCTTGGAACATCTGGAAGTTCCTGTGGTGCCACGGGCTGTCATTGACCTTTGTCTCCGCTGCGTCGCCTCAGGTGAAGTTTCCTCCAGGTGATGCGCAGCAGCTGCAGTAGCCAGCTCCACCAATGTCACTCCTGGTTCTGCTACATCCCTGGACATGCTGGGTTGGAGTGTGGTGCTGACATTTTCTTGGTTCCTGGATAAGCGGTGCTTGTCCTCCTCTGCTCTGCTTGCAGCTGAAAAGATAGGCTGGCGTAGGAACAGAGCGCACTGGGGAGCCTCGTGCAAGGCCTAAATGTCAAACAGGACACGCTCTCTGGGGACACGTGTGGCTGCAGGTGTCTGCTGTTCTTCTTTGCCCTCCCACAGTTGAGTCTGGATATGGGCAAAGGCAGGAACTGAGTCATCCTCCCAAGGCAGGCTCTTCCTTCAACATTAAAGAGGATTTTGCTGAAATCCCTCATCTCCCACTGCCTGTGTCTTTAGGACTGAGTTCTACCTGCTATGAAATCAGATGCTTGGGAGAGGAGGAGGAGTGTTAAATGGAAAATACAATGCAGAGGAAACAGCACCTTGCAACAAAAATGACTACATTTCATATCTGGTCTGCAGAGGCTCTTGCAAGCCTAAAAATTAGACATATGAGCATACCTTTTTCCTTTGTGAACCATATTTAACCTTGTTTGACATGCATTTACAATGAAATTATTCTACTTTCTAGACAAGTTATCCCAGGTTTACCCAGCTTTAATCTGAAGCCAATATTCTGACGTGTTTTTACTTCATCTCTTCTATATTATTGCAACCATTTCACCACAGGTTAAAAAAAGAAAGAAAAAAAAAATAAAATAAAATAAAAAGTTCAAGCATTTATTGAGTTTCAAAACAGGAGGGAGAAGAGGGAGAAATATAGGAATTCTCTACAGTTTTTCAGATATTGTAAATTCATGTGTTCCTAATTAGACAAAGAGCCCTTTTGAGATTAACAACCTAATTATTCTGGGAAAAAATCTTTTGACTGCAAAGTCTCCAGAAAATAAAAGTTTCAAAATACTTCTTAACAGTGGTTTGGAGTAATTGGTGGAACAAACATTTAACAGAAAGTTCAGGCTTTTTATGTAGAATTAACTTTAACCTGGCTGCAAATCACATATGATAATTTGGTGGATGTATCTGTTACTAGTGTTACGGGTATTTGACGTCAAAATAAACATATCAAACTGTCTCCTACAGCCTGAAGTCCCTGATTAAAATGGTTTTTACTATTTTATTACTCTAATGAAGCAGAGTTCTTTGATGAGACCTGAGCCTTATTGGTGATTTTAGTGTTGTATTATATTTATTACAGTTTAGAAATTACTGTTAACACTACACGTGTATTGTCAGCGACTGTATTTTTGCAATCTGCTGTGGATGTTTCCAAGGCTCAGTGATCCTCCCACCCATCTCACACCTGCAGGGTGGGGAATTACTGCATGGAGCTTTAGAAAATAGTTACACGATCATGACTTAACATCAGTATTAAATGCTCAAAAATTCTTATGGTGTTTATGTTTTTAAATGCTCAAGGAAAAGAAACAAAAGGGATAAAGATACATTTATCTCTGTTATTATCTTTTATTGTCTCAGTTTAACACAGAGAAAATGTTAACATGCTGCTAACAAAATTATCAGTGAGTATTGAAAATAAATTGGAAAACATTGCAATTAGTCTTTAGTGTGGTTTTCAGTCTTCTCATAGAATATTGTTCTTCCAAGCAATACAGACCCTTCTCTACATGATTTCCTTCTGTGTGTGTGCATACAAGTGTACAGACACAGATGTGCATGAATGTACATGTATGTATAGTTCTGGTTTCTAAACTTATTTTTAAACTTTCTGCTAATATCTAACGAATGATATACGTACAGTTTAACTGTGACGCATATTTATAAAAGCAATCATTTTACCAAGGTTAGAAGTTAGTCCTTTTCTCCTTGGTGTGATGACTGTGGGTCTATGATCTGTTTTCAAAGCTGGATGCATGGTGGAGATTACAGAGCAGAAGGAAGAGCCTTCCTGCAGAACAGAGCCCCTCTGCTGAAAAGAATTTGGCTGGTAGCAACAGTTCAGCCTCTACTTATTTCCTAACAATTTCCTGCTGTTGAGTCACACTGCATTGTAAAATCATCTTGCAAATCAGAAAATGGTGATTTTTTTTAAACACTTTTATTTTACAACAGCCTCAGATATTCATAACTACAGGCCAAATGTCAAGGTATTTACTCATGGGGTTAGATCCTACTGAGCATTAGCTGGCATCCTACGTCAGAGTGCTGCTTGCAAAAGCCGAAGGCATGCTGTGACTGCCTGAGATCTTCAGCACCTTGCAAAGCCATGTGGGTGTTCAGGGTAGTGTGATTAATCCTAGGAGCAGGAACAAAAAGGAAAAACAAGAACCGATTTGGCCCAAATCAGAGACCCAGTCAGGTGCACACAGCTGTGCACAATACAGGTTGCAGGGTGTCACTGCTTCTATTGAATTAAATAAAAAACTGCTTACTGGCCTAACAAGGACAGATTTAATCCTAGACCCTGAAATATCTCCACAAACCAGTTAATTTTCAGTATAAAATGTCTAAATGTATGCTTTATCAAGCCACTTTTATGTTTCGCTGGCCCCTTTATCTTGTGTCAACCAAAAATTCATAATACCAATTTTGTCTGAAGGCTGGCTTTAATTACAATTTCTTTTACAGGTCTCAACTGCTTTTTGTGTCCTGGGAAATGAGAGCAATTCTTTCTATCATATTCAGAAAGAAAATGAAAAGGTTGGTAAATGTATAAGTAATTTTAACTGATTCATTGATCTGAATACTTTTAAAGTAATACAGTAAGTATTTCTGTCACACTTTGAAGTTAAGCTTGGAGCTCAGTTACATCCCTTAGGGTTATTTTATAGCCATTAAGAATGTGTACCTTTTATCTGGTGCCTTCAATTAATTGAATTTCAAAAATATTCTCAAATGTTTTTAGAAAATCATTTAGTACCTGGAGGACATTCCTGTGTGATTTATTGTTACAGTAATTAAAAGCAGTGAGTATTACACTGGTCACTGTTGGAACTCCTGTCTGCCTTTGGCTATATTTTGGTTTAAGTTAAAACATATAGTACACTTGAGAGACTTGTGAAGGGAGGTAAGAAAAAAAATTAATTCTTTTCAGATTGCTTCAGAATTTTGGCACACTTAGAAATAACCTCTTAAAGTGATCACAGTGATATTTACATGATAATTGTATGCAAGCACAATTAAACTTCTATATTAAACAATTAAATAGTGCTTTTCCTGCTATGGTGAATTATTCCTGACTACCCATATTAGTATTCTGTAGTTCTAATCAGTGCCATAAATAATTTTCAGTTTTACACGTTCTGCTCTGAAGCAATTATTAAGAACTCTCAGGAAGAGTTAAAACAGCTAATGAAAATAATTAGCAGGAAAAAAATGATGGTTCATCCTGCGTTGAAAGATAACCCTAACTGAAAACTACAAACGCTGCTTTAATTGCATCTTTGTTTTCTGAGGCACTCACAGTTCTCTTCTGCGATCCCTTTTGTGCAGGAGGCGATTGCTCACGAGCAGCATTTTGCGGAACTCCACGCACTCAGGAAGATCAGTGGGATCACACCCCCGACCCAGGTCTCTTCACTTGTGCAACACAGAGGAAGGAGCTTATTGCTGTATTGCTCCCCTGGAGCTCCACCTTGGCAGCACTGCTCACCTGGCCAAAGTCTGCAGCAAAGATGCAGTGCAAGAAGGAGAACTTGGTGCTTCTGGCTCATTTGGTGTCTTCTGCCTTTTCAGCATCTTCCAAGAGGCTTGGTTCTGCTTCTGAGTCTGTAAAATTATGCTCTTTTCCAACTAAAAAATAATCCTCTCCGCTCATCCACATATTGAGCACACTAAGACACCCTTAGCTATTTCTCTAGCCACATCAAGATTTCTTTCTAACACAAATATCTTTTCAAAATCATGGGCTCGCAAATGGAATGACTGCAATTCTTGCTTACAGAATTCTTTAAAAAATAATAGCAAACCTACATCTTTGTGGACTACAAAAGATGCTCAGATGACCACACAGAATCTGAAAATAAATGTGGTTTATTAGCTTAGGCATGCATTTATGAATAAAAGTCTAGTTGCACAGATTCTGGCCAATGCAGGCCAGTACCAGATAAACATTTCACATTTTAACGTACGCACTGAAGTCATTGTTCAAAGTAATAACCTATCCTTTTAATAAACCATCCCCGTTACACAGAAATGCCTAAAGGTCTTCTAGTGTGCATCAGTCTTTTGAACATCACATAATGAATTTAATGTGAGAAAAGGAAAAGAAATGTACCTGTATGGATCCCTGCAAATTAAGACAAACCTTGCAGCTCTGAGGCTTCCATATAACTTGGCACCATATAACCAGATGAGGACAAAAATAGTTTCAGTGAAAATCTGATTTCTATCCATGTATTTACTACATTCTGAATTATATTTGCTTTCCTGAAACTATTCCAGTTAAGTAAATTATCTCAGAGGTTTCATGATTAAGCTAATGTGTTTCTAGGACCTTCATAGTGAACATGAGTTATGATACATGCATTAGTATATTATTCCTTGACTAGGTGTGATTTAGTAACCTCTATAGGAAAATAAAGGCCAAAAAAGTAAGAGATCAAGCTGCTGTTTTCTCCCATCTGATATCTTAGAAAGTAGGTCTTCAAAATATAGCCATAGTGCCGAAGGAATTGACACTGAAAATTAAATTATATTCCCTTTCTGAATGGAAATATGTGGTGCTATCACCAGTGCTGTTTGTCTAATGACATGGAAAATTAAGGGTTTTAGCCACTTGGTATCATTTAATAATGGCATTTTCACAGCAGAGAGGGCATTGCTCTAGCTACAGAAATGGGAAAGAATGCCAAAGAATGCCAGGATAGACAGGACTAACAGCCTTTCTACAGTAAAAAGAACATCTTTTAATAGTTTAAACATTAAAAATGGTTGAAACCTTAGCAT
>VYXF01006672.1:115329-176654 GCA_013397295.1 Polioptila caerulea | reverse complement strand
TACTGCTTTCTCCTGGCATGGAGGGATGTGCTGCTTTACAAACATTAATGGTATGACAAATGTCTCTAAATAAGGACTGAAAAATATTATCTAGACATGGAATTCATCTATTTTTTTCCCTCACCATCAAGGTAGCTTCAGAATGTCCCAAGCAACTTCCAAATTTTTGTCAAATTCATTGACTAATTTNATACTGCTTTCTCCTGGCATGGAGAGATGTGCTGCTTTACAAACATTGTATGACAAATGTCTCTAAAAAAGGACTGAAAAATGTTATCTAGACATGGAATTCACCTATTTTTTTTCNTTGTTTCTTGAACATGTCCAGGGATGGGGACTCCAAAGCTTAACAACATTTTCTGTGAAGAAATTCCTCCTGGTGTCCAACCTGAACCTCCCCTGGTGCAGCTTGGGACTGTGTCCTCTTGTCCTGTCACTGGTTGCCTGGAGTAGAGGCTGACCCCCACCTGTCTACAGCCCCCTTTCAGGTAGCTGTGAGGAGAACATGAAAGCAAATTTCAGAGCTTTCATGCTGAAATATTTTACTTCAGATTCTATTGACATCTGAAACAAAAGAAATCATAATTAAAAAAAAAAAAAAGAAAGAGGAGTAAACAGAACATTTTATTTGGCATGAAATATTTTTGTGGGTTCTTAAATGATCATACTGACAAGTTAAAGAAATGATTTCATATTAATAACCAGCTACCCTTCCACTCCAAAATATTCTGTTGTGAGAAGGAAAAGGATAGAGAGAGAGAGATCAATGTAAGTCAGCCCTCATCCTGGTGCACCCCCTCAGAAGGCCATGACAGCTGCACAGTTTGAGATGTGTAGACACTTTTTCTGTCTGCTACTCCTGCTTTGACACAGCCATGAAATCTAATGGTGCAGAGGAATTTACCAGCATGGCTTCCATACATCACTGAATTTCACCTGTAAATGAAAGCTTTCAGGTCATTACAGAAAGGGATATGCTTTGAAGAAACCAGCCTTCACTAGGATCCTTGAGAGGAGATAGGCACCTCAAGCAGCATTTCACCATAGGAACAGGATTTTATATTCTCTCCAGAGGGTCCATCTCTTTCTGTATGCTGTAAAAGAAGTCAGGGAGGCTATCCTGTTCAACCTGCAGGTACCACTTATAATTTCCCAAAATTTTCTCTTTTCCTACCTGGAAAGTACATTTATACACCATAAATATTTAAAAAATGTTCATATTTTTCAATTCAAGATTTAAAAATAAAAAACCTCAAAGCTCAAGAAGCAAAAAATTGTATCCACTGTGGAGACTTACCCTAAGTAAAGAGCAAAAGTGTCCTTTTCCAAGTACAATACATTCATGAGAAGGGAGAGGCTGTGCATGTGGAATAACATTATTTATAATGCTTTACCTTCTGTCTTGCATCTTGTCCCCTTTCTTTATCATCAGTCCTGAGGTTTGTTCTGGCTGGAATTGTGGCTATGTGTCCACTCACTGTGAGCATGATGGAACTCCACCACAGCCCTTCGTAATCTCAAAAAGAAATGGCACAGGAACACCTAATAAATCTCAAGATGGAACTTTGGCCTTGGTGATCTGGGCACACAGTGAGTTCTATCAATCACTGAAGGTCGAAATTCTCTTTAATACCAGTTGACCCACCATAGTCTGTTTGAACCAGGATGGAGGAGTGGCACTGCAGGATTGCTTCCAAGTTCACACTCAGTTGTCTGCACACTGCTGACTCTGACCTGAGCAATCCTCACATGGAAGAGGTAGAAGGAAACTTTGGAAGAAGTTTCCTCCCTTTTGGCACAGGAGACCTGGCAGCAGCACTCACTGATATCAGCTGCTGCCCTTTCAGAGCCAAGCAGATGGCATGTGGATCCCCTTAACTTCACAACTGGATCTGATAAGAACTCCAGTGTTGGTCGTTGTCCGGTGTTTGCATAGGTTTTAGGTCTCTCACTTTCCCAGGGCAACAAAATTGATAATAAAGATGCATTTGAGAAAGGCACAAGCAGGACAGTGTTGTGCGTGCATTAGCCCAAAGAGCTCTTGATTAATGGCAATGAGTCTGACTTGGGTCTGTTCCAGCTCACATTGAGCAAGGTAGAATATTGCTTAATCCAAGGCTAAACTTAAAGATACCTGTGTCTTCAGCAGTGATTATGGCTGATTTGTGTCTGTCATTTAATGCACAGGAATAATGAAAAATGCACCTGTGTCTGTCTCTACATTACATGATTTGCTAAGGTCAGGTTCTTTTCAGTGGTCATTACCTAATTTGAGACAGAAAGGACAAAGGTAGTGTGTGTCTTCAGTCTGCAATTTCTTATTCTTAACCTACTATCTCAGTGAAGCTTTAATTAGAGACAAGGCTATGCAAATTTCTCATCCTTATTTTCTTGTGTGACCTACAGCTACGTTCTTGAAATTAATGTTTGTGTTGGATTCATTGCTGCAGCCCTCAGCACTTCTTAGAGCTATCTCCTGGTGACAATGTAGCATTCAATCACTTCCATGACCCTCTGTTGCTCTAATGACAGGCAGATGTCCCCTTGACTCCTTTAATTCCTGGGATCAGCTCTATCTGCCTCACAAAGCAACCTACAAAAATGTCAAAACAAAACCACAAGAGGTCCATGTTTTTCCATATCCCCAGACATTTCTCTTTTTCTGAAATACATAGAACAGGGCTGTCACAAAGCTGTGAACACACTTGTATTTCTAAATTTGAGAAGACTTTATATGTAGTGCCATAGACATTAAACAGAATTTTCCTATTTATCTCTTTTAGCACATTTTAACAACACTAAACTTCATAAGGGACATTGTATAGCAAACAATGAAAGAATCATAAGATGTATTTTTTCCTAAGTTTTAATTTTTTTATCCTTCTGCAGTGACTAATCTCTTAGGATGATGGGAAACACGATGTAATTGATGTGGTAAAGAGATCATACCATCTTTTTCAACCTAGTTAATTCTGTGATTCTGTGACAACAAAATCATATATTGTAAACATTGAATCAAAAAATATCTTGAGTTGGGAGTGACCCACCAGGATCATGGAGTCCAACTCCTGGTCCTGCACAGGACATCACAACAATTCTACCATGTGCCTGAGAGCATTGTCCAAATGCTTTTTGAACTCTGTCAGGTTTGGTGCTGTCACCAATTTCCCAGGGGGCATTCCAGTGCCCAGCCATGCTCTGGATGAAAAACCTTCTCCTAATATCCAGCCTAAACCTCCCCTGACACAGCTCCAGCCATTCCCTCAGGTCCTGTCACTGGGCACCAGAGAGGAGTGTCTGCACTACAGTGTCTGCACCCTCCTCTTCCCCTCATGGAGGGGATATGAAAATATTCTGCTGGGATGTATGAAACAGTTATACACCCTTAGTGAATGTGTTTGGGAAGAGATAAGTGGGACAGTAAGAAATTACGAATAAAAAATAAGAAAAGCATGACAACATATGTTGCTACATTTCTGTGATAAATTATCCAACTGTCTAAAGATTCAGAGGTCAGAGTCTCAGCCAAGGAAAAGAGGCATAGCTCTTAGCAGACAAATATACACATCTCATCAGGCACTGTTTCCTGTTAATGCAGGTTTGGGTTTTTTTTCTTAGTATTACTCCTCTGTATTTTTCTTCAGTATTGTCATTAGACAGCTTTGAAGAAAAAAATATACTAGATAAAGATTCTGCTTTGCTGTTTTACAACATCCTATGTAAATGCCAAAGTAATTTTTCTCTCCTAAAGAGTTTTGCTGAACTCTTAAATGCAAACATCTAAATTTTGCTATGGAACTAATAAAGTAACAGTGCATAGAACATAACTATCTTATAAAGTGTCAAAAGAAAGAAATACCAACCTTCCTGGGTCTGGAATCTGATATTTTATCATAATTAATTGTAACTGTATTAATTACCTTTTCTAGCCTGAGTTTTGTACAGTATTGTTATTGCTAACTTTTTAGTTATAGTACAGAAATTTCCATTTTTATTGGGATGAAGCTGTCATGGCATCTTACTTCAGCATCCTGTTTAGAAATTGCTAACTGAAAAGATAAAAATAAAATATTTCCTGCTGGTTTCCTCATTACCTATCAAAATAAGTTTTTTGCATAGTGACAAGTGCTTTTAGGTGAAAACATCACAGCACAAGTTTTTTTTTTCACTTGTTAGTGCTAGTACACGATGATTTTTACTACCTTTTTTTTTATTTAGGAGAAGTGCTTAAAGGTAAAGTAGGCATTCAGTAATGGTGACAGTCATAAACCAGAAGAAGCTCATCCTCTTCTCGACCTGCTTTATGTTCTGTGATCTGAACTCCTCCCCCTGTGGTTGCTCTGAATTTCACAAACACAACATTTCCTATGTCCTCCCACAGAGCTGGGGCTTCTTATTTGAAATCTGCTATTGCTCTCTGTCAAGTACCTTGGCCCATTCTCCACATACCACCCCATCTAATAGCAATTCAACAAAAATAAATAACACCCACTGCAGTACTAGTCACTAAAAACTGTACATTCATGGCACAGGTTCAGGATCAGACGCTGATGATATCTATGGAAAAAGTGTCTTTCAATTGTGATTCTATCTGCTCATTTTTATGGGATTCTTTTTTTTAGATTTTCTTAAACATACATAGTGAGAAATTTTATTTTCTAGTTATAAAGCATTAAAACACATTAGACAGCAAAAACTGACATTAACAGCAGCTGTTCAGCATTTTGGTCATCTGTCACTCATCCTGATTCCTTCTGTAACATTCTGGCAGGTGAAATCACTAGGAGTTCTGCTCAGACTGTGAGGATTGAGTATGCTAATGCACAGAAGAGAGAAAATATTCAGGAATATGTTTACCTTAGATGCTTTTCCAGGCATGAAAATAAGGAAGACCTCACATATTCTTGCAGAATTCATAGAAAAATTGCACTTCTGCACATAGTATGTGAATATAAATTCTCCCCCAAACTAGTTAGAAAGAAACAAATAAGTGGAACTGCTATTAGAGTTTCTCAAGAAATGCTATTTGCATTTAAACATTAAAAATTCTGAAAATTTTATTTATATTACTTAATTTAAAGGGTTGTTTACCTTTTTAAAAAAATGTTCAATTCCTTGACTATATTAATGATTTTTTTAAAAGATAAATTTTGGTTGTAAAATTAATGGAGAACACTTTGCAAATACTAATTTCCTCTTAGATTTAATTTAGGTGTAAACAGCGACTGGGAAATACATGGAAAAGTTTTCAGCAGGCATATATAAAGGATATGAGGTAGCTATCAATAAAAAAACCCCAAAACTCCCAAATTATGTAATACTCTCTTGTTCTTCATTAGCAGTTTCTGCTTGTTAATGAAAGAGGAAAACTTGCTCCAGCTGCATGGAGGCAAGAAGGACAGAGCCCTTTACATGCACGTTGTTGAAAAGCTTAGAGGGTTTTTGCTGCCTGCATTTTGTCACGTCACTCTCCTTTGGTACAGGGAAGACTTTAACACCCACTAATCTCCTTCTTATGTCTGAAATAGGGCCTTTACTTGCAAACATGAATGTGAGTCAGCAGTGCCCTGGCATCCAGTAGAGCCCCTCGTGTCCTGGGGGGACATCAGGCGCAGCATCGCCAGCCAGGCAAGGGAGGGATGGGACTGTCCTGCTCTGCTCTGTGCTGGGGCAGCCTCACCTCCAGGGCTGGAGGCAGTTTTGGGTATCATAATATAGAAAGAGGTATAAAGATATTAGAGAATGTTCAAAGGAAGGTCACAAGGATGGCGAAGTGTCTGGAGGGGAAGACACTGAGTTGGCTGAGGGCACTTGGTCTGTTCAGCCTGGACAAGAGGAGACTGAGGGGAGACCTCACTGCAGTTGTGGCTTCCTCGTGAGGGAAAGATGGGGGACAGGCATTTATCTCTTCATTCTCGTGACCAGTGACAGGACCTGAGGGAATGACATGAAGCTGAGGCAGTGGAGATTTAGGGTGGATATCAGGAAGAGGTTTTTCAGGCTCACAGGGCAATGGTCACAGCAACAAGACTGGCAGAGCTCAAGGAGCATTTGGACAATGATCTCAGGCACATGGTGGGATTGTTGGGGTGTCGTGTGCAGGGCCAGGGTTTGGACACTCTTATATCCCTTTATCTGTCAGTATCTATGCTCTACTATTCCAAATGACCACTAACAGGACAAACTTGCATGACCAGACAGCCACAGTCATGCTCCAATGCTCTGTTGGACCTTCTTTCTCCCCCCATTAGGCAGTACCTGAAAACTCAAAGTAAATGTGAAGGCTTAAGTCTGTTCTCCTGTGTCCTGGCTTGATACATGGCATGGGAAATCTCTAAGGCTTGCCTAAAAAAGGGGTTGGAATGGTTCAGTACTTGATCCTCAAAGAATGTATAATTACTAAGTTGTAAAACCTGCCTTCGTAGTAGCACACTGAACACGATTTGCACTGACAAGTTAAATATGTTTTAGTCTGTGTTGGGAAATTGAAAGCAGATTTCAAGAGTGGTTCTACACCAGCAGACTCTAGCGGGTTTCCAAAGTGAATCACACATGTGGTGATCAGTGATTCTGGGATAAATCACCACCCTGAGTTTTTTGAGGTTGTGGTCCATCATTCTGGCATCTTGGTACTTTATTTTTTAACTCTTTCTCTAAGACTAATCCTTGGTTCTGAAGACAGAATAATTATTTTATTATACAGTAGAGGACTATTTGTGAAGAATTGAAATAATTAGTTCTTCAACTTGAAAATTTAAGATAATCATACAGTTGCAACTCATTAATAGTTTAAAGCAATGCTAGGTATCCATTTATTGCTAAGAGGCAACAAAAGTGATTTTCTCTCCTGAAAAGGACCTGACTTTATTTAATTTTTCATTAAAGTCTTGATGTTTATGTAATTTCAAAATATTTCACACCTTTGTAGTATATTTCATCTCAAGTACTTTGTGAAAAAAACCCAAACATACCAAACCCCCAAACCCTACAAATCAATACTCCTGAAAAGCGTGTATAATATTAAGAAAAACAAGCAAGCAAATAAACAAAACCTCAAAAACCCCCAGAGCCTCTCATTTTATATGTTTGAACTTGGGGTCAAAAGCAGTGAACAGATTAGAAGAGGAAAAGTGAAGGGCTTTTCAGCAGTTCTAACATACACTGGAAAGGATTATCTGTATAATAAAACACCCAACAGGATAAACATATTTCTCCCATGCAATAAAGAAAATGTCATTAAAAGTTGGACACAAAATTGGTCAGCTGCTAGCTAATATTGAATTCAAATAACTATAATTTTCTTCAGCTTCCATTATAGGTGGTTGGGACCTCCTAATTATAATGGAAAGAACTGACATAAATATTTTTTTCAAGTTGATAAATGAAGGAAATGTGCTATGGCTTATCACTGAGAAAATTTAGGAAAAAGATGTCCATTCAAAAAATTGTATTATCCACACACACTCATTTTTCTCATGGTATTTAATGTAGCTGGAGATCTGACATTAGACTACATTGTCTATGGCAAAATGGTAATTACTCTGCATTTCCCTAAGAGAATAATTTGTGGAACTAGTTGTTTATCCCTTTCTATTGGTACATTATTGACTGCTGTCTGTCTTTACTTTTGCTCTCTTTCTGTGATGCAAGAGGACATGACACATTCAACTTGATAAAATGAATGAATGAATGAATGGTCACAACACAGAAGTATTTATTGTATTAGACTCATGATAAAGCCCTGGTAAAAGGTGTAGCACACATGACAGCTGCTATCATATACTGTCTGAAACAAAAACCTTTTGACTTCTTAAGCTGCTCCCTGTTTCTCCTCATTCTTCCCAGTCTAGTTGCTCTGCCCTTGGAAAACTGTGTAGTGCACTGTTAAGTGTTTCACCAGAAAAAAGGTTAAGTGTCTTTTTGCCACTGCAGCACCACTGGTCAGAAAGGATTGGTCACAGCCTGTTCTGAAGAAGGTCAACAAACAACTCAACCACCAAAAGGAAGCAAAGACCTCTTCAGGGAAGTGTACTTCCGTGAGGAACAAGACAGACAGCTACCATTTAACGAGGAATTTATTTTCTGCAATCATGGCAAAGGCTCAGGTAGTGCTACAAAGTTAATTTTATTTTTGGAAGTGCTGTGTGCAAGGTCAAGGAGAGACATTTTGGGATAACATTTGGCTATGCATTTCCAATCTGAGGGCAGGTATGTGCTCTATGGCTTTGGACCAGTTGACACTGTCCACACATCTGTGACTTCTCCAGCCTGCAGGGGGAAGTGGAGCCAAAGGCCAGGGTGCATTGTTAGCCTGGCAAGGGCAGCATTTGCTGACACTAAAGCACAGACACATACTCTAAGACCTGGCAGCCAAAAAATCATTTAGAGGCTTGGAGCAATTTTTTTTTTAGCATGGTAGAAGGGAGAGGTTTTACCAGGAGAGAGTTTCTCCTATCTGCCAAGGGAAAAAATATATTTACTGCAAATTATAACAGGAGACATTGTAAATTACCAAAACTAGCAAAGAGCTCCCCACAAAAGTAGTAACTGCACTGAAGAACAAAGGCAGATGCTATTTGTGAAAACAGATGCCAACTAAAATATCACTAATAAGAAGTAATTTTTCTTCTCTAACTTCCCCTTCAGCTTGAGCAATATCTCTAAGAGTGTATTGTTTTCAGCTAGATCACTTGAGAAATAAAGAGCAATTTATGTAATTCATCCTTTATTGACATAGATTGTGTAATCAGCAGACCTATATTAAGAAATTGTTTTTAACATTGCATTAATACACAAATGAAATTAGACCAACTAAAACAAAGATAAAGAAATAAAAATTAATTACTTCTGTCACTGAAATGACAAAATAGACAACCTTCTTGGTAAAATTGCAGCCGTAGGTGATGTTTTAACAGAATTAACAGATAATTCGACTAAATTATTTTGCTTCATCTCAAGAAAAAAAGAACAGCTAACATATTCTCACTTCCATTTTCCACTGCATATCTAGAGGCTGTCTTAAAAAAAAGAGAGAAAAATATAAATAACGCTTTTTTTTTTTTTTTTGGTAGAGTTGGAAAGGAAGGGTTTTTCCAAATTAAAGAGACGGGGGGTTTATGCAAAACTGAAAAACATGTTTTTTTTTCCTTAAAACAAAATGTCATTTGGTGCAATTAAAGTTATGTTTATTAGATATAATATCAGAGTTTAAAAAAATACAGAACAGCTTTTTTCTCACAGATTGAAAGTTTTGCACAAGTGTGCTTTCTGTCTCTGAAATATAAGCATGTGAAAATAAGGGAAAGTACTGAAGAAGAAAAACACTCTCTGAGTGACTATTATCTACAGGTATAAAAATAAGAAGTGCCTTATAATGTGTTTGAGTGTTTGGGAAACCTTTTATTGCTATTAAATCTAAACTAAGCAAAAAGAAGATATTTAAAAGTGTCTGCAGGCTTTTTTATCTCTTTAAATCTACTTTGCACAGTAATAGGAACATAAATATACCATTTCCTAATGTGCATTCTGGTTTTGGATACGCTTATTTGTTCAATACAGCTAAACATCACTTCATATTACTTTCAATAGGTGAATACAAATATTATGGCTGAATGCCTGTACTTCTAGAAACAGGGCAGTGAGACTAATCATTGCAGTTCCTGTTTCTGGCATATTTCAACTCTCATATGTCAACTCTGTAAATCTTAGAACTGTTTCTCTTCCTTTCTTTTTCCTCTATAAAGTAAGAATATAATTGCCATTTTTATTCCCTGCTCCATAATAACTGTCATTGGATAATGGAAGAATCAATCAAACATCTTTTTTTCATGTCCCTGCAGCAACAGAACTTTATTATTTTTTACTTCACTGACACTGAGAAGCCTGATTCAATATTGACAAAACATCAAATCGTTTTGAAAAGTTTAGCTATGATGGTTCGCTCCACTTAACCATTTCACATCTCACACAAATGAGAACAGTGAAGTCCCAATCTTGCTTTCAGGGATGGGAGTCCCTAATACAAGGAATTGTAGGAATTGAAGTCTCCTTGTATTACTCCTGGAATGATGGCTCTTTTGATAATTTCTTTATCTAGGACTGGTGCAAAATATTTAATAGTAAAACTCCCAGGAGGTCTGGTTTGTATGAACAAGTAACAAAGCTAGAGGAGCATTACACATTAAGCAGCCTTGAAAAGTTCAATGTCTTAGCTTACACATGCATTTGCAGTGGTATCCAATATTTTTTTTCAGTATATTTTGTGGAAGACTCCAGATATTTCTTAAACCACTGATGATCCAAAATAGTGTACATATTTTGGAAACGTGTAACATTTTGATATCTGCTAACATGTCCTTAATTTTTTTCCATAGGCTCCCGAAGTTGACAATATCAGTCAAAAAGATAGTCTTTCCCTCATTTAGGACTATCTAAACAACAGATGTCCTCCAAACAGGATGGCATATTGTTTCAGGCATGTGCAAATGTGTACATTGTAAATTAGCATTCAAGGGAAAACACAAATATTTCCCTACCAAAACATCCTCTCTCATTTTACCAGGCAGAGTGTCCTGAGAGTTCTTTCTTTTAGTTGCAATATAGATCAAGAGCTGGTCTCATGTCACAGACACCAATCAAGTTTCATGTAGCATTCAGATCTCTAGAACAACTCCTAAGGATTTTGAAAGACTATTCCTGAACCTTCAAACCTTTTCATTTCTGGCATAGATGTTCTGAATCCATCCTATTCTAGTCTCAAAGGCTAAATAAAATAGTTTCTGTGTAGCCAGAGTTCACTTATTAAAATTAATTCTACAAAGACAGCTTAGTAACCTGTGTTTTATGTTTTAGACTGGGCAGAACAAGAATATGCTTTTAAGCATTCTTTAAATTGCTCTCTTGGGGTTTTTTGACAGCTGTGTAGCATACTTGTTCTTGGTTGAGGTGATTTCATCCACTGCTCCTCAATTTTCTCTACTGGTTGTTATCAAACTTATATTTTCTTTATTAATATAAAGGTGAATCATTTCACTTGCTTAAAATACAGTACCATACACTTTGAGTCAGTAGAAGCTACTTTTTCCCTTATCTTGTGTGTCTTAAACCAGTAGGAAAAGAAGTGATTAACAGTGATTAAAATTGTAGTGATGTTTGTCATACTTTTAAAAATATATAAAAGACTACTGACAAACAAGACGTTATTCAGAAGTAGCAAATTTTACTCTGAAAGCCACAACAACATTTATGCCACTCCTTTACTGCATTATGATTACAGTATTTAAACATTACCAAATAATATTTTTAAGCCCTAGGATCCTTTAATAGAGATGCCTTACAGAAAATATTTTGCTTTTTCCTTACCACTGAGAAAATGGACCTCATGCAGGTGTTTGTGCTGCCTATAAACATAGAGTTTATAGTGAATTTAAGAAATCTTATAAGTCACTTTTTTTCTAAACTTTGTTCAATATATGATGACATAAAGACTAATGTCTTAAGATATTTGATTTGACNTTCTAAACTTTGTTCAATATATGAATATTGAATATTGAATATAGATAAAGACTAATGGCTTAAGATATTTGATTTGATTCTTGCTTTTACAGCAATATGCAGAAAAGCCAGCTGGAAAGTTAGACAGCATTGTGCTTGAGAGTTGTATTCTAGAGTTGCAAAAAGTTTCCCCTGTTTGATTAAGGCCACAAGTTTTTCCATGGTAAAGTCAATAAACTCATATTAGAGATAAAGCATTTAAAGTCAAAGAGGGTCTCAGGAGGGTCACATGGCCTTAGAAAAGTAACTTAGGAAGTTCTGCTCTAATTTTCCATCTTCAGAATGAAGGACAGGGAAGAAATTGATTATATTTCCATCCTTGTCTGTATTCTAGGGTAGAGAATGTATTTGATTAATATTTGCAGAAAAAAACCTCTACCAGATTTTTTTCTTGGCTGTATCCCACCAAGGCTACAATCTTTTAATTACTACTCAAGGGAAAAAAAGTATAAAGCCAGTCATTTTTCAAAAACAAGTTAAAACTGCTGTTGCAAACACTAGTTAAAAATATGCTACAATTTCCACTAATGTTTCTGTCTGAAAGGCCAGTCATTAGAAAGGAGACTCTTAAAAGACATAGCAAAGCATGCAACTCACAAGTAATTAACAGTAACAGTGATGTAGATAGGACTCCCTATAATAAATACAGCCTTAATGTGAAAAAGAGTTTTGAAAGACAATAAAAAAGATTAAACCAAACAGGGATATAAATAAAGAGCATGTAAAAAGAGATACCACAATTAACAGATTTTGATGCCATTATGTTTGTGTGTCTGAAAACATAAATTGTTTCATAAATGGAGGAAGTAGTGTGATTTAAGCACTTCTGAAGCAGAAAACTCATTTAGCTATTTTATGAGGTAAAGACACTTACTGTAAATCACTTCCACACTTGTAGGAGGGCAATATAAATTGCCTTGGTAAGATACGACTGATTTAAAATATACTTCTTGAATAGCACTGGCTGAATATTAAGCACCTTATAACTGGATGTGCTCTGAATTCTGAAACTGGGAGTTCATCCACATGTACAAGGGCTTGAAAACTTTTTATTGGTGAGTCCAAGAGAGAGAAAAAGTGAAGCATGATTCTAGAACCTCTTTTACATTACTGTAATCACTGGACAAAGCTGCAGAAAGTAATTTCAAATAAACCTAAAACCATTCAAAAAAATTCTTCAGTATGGTGTCTTATTGCATTGTACCTCTTTCCAGCATATAGACATCCAAAACAGACAGCTGTAAATCGTGAATACACTCATCAGGACAGCTTGATCTGAAGCAGAACATAAAAGTACTGTGGAAACTGAACAAATCACATTGAGTATTTTGTACCTCTGTGATGGCAACATCATCCATAAATGTGTCACATAAGCACGTGAGCTGTGTGACCCCCAAAGGAGTGAACAAGGATGGGAGTTGTGGCACAAATGAGGTGTCCAAGGAACCAAAAACTGCAAGATAGAGAAGAAGATAAGCATGAAGGGCAAACGGGCTGGAAATGCTGCTGAAAGCAGAGGATGACTGGCATAAAAAAAGAATAAAAGGATACAGGGAGTAGATGGCATTTCTTTTGATGGCACCCAACTCTGGATATCAGCAAGGAAACTCAGGGAAGACAATCGCACCTAAATTTCAACTTCTCTCACCAAGGAGCTTCAAAGCAAACTCAAACCTGACAAAGAAGAACCACCAAGGACCCCAGCCATCAGTGATAACTGTATGGCGTGATGGTGGTGTTATTATTTTAAATTAGATGTCATCATTAGATATCATCTAATTTAAAATTTAACTACTAAAGTGTCCTGGGTTGATGCTGAATTGTATCCCCATTTGTTTGGCTCAGAAATAAGTTTTCCACCTTTAAAACTGGATCTGAGAGTGAAGGGGGGAGAAAGAGAAGCAGTGGAATGTCTGAGGCAATTGTTTTCAAAACATAAAGATAAGAGTTTTCAGCTTTCCCTCACTCATGGCCTGTGCTGTCTGCAGTGCGGACGGGGAGAGAGCTCTCCTTTGCTTTTTGTTAGTTTTTGGCTAGCCGAGGCAGAGAAGTTCTCCGGACTGTGATTTTTTTCTTTTTTCTTGGTTGTGTTTGAACCTGCTCTGGACTAAAAATCAGAAGAGCACTGGGAGCTCACACCTGTGGCCCAGCAGGGCCAAGCCTGGGCCCTGCATTTCCCAGTGTTGGAGGGACTGAGGGCAACTGAGCTGAGCTACAGCCCACAAATGAGACTTTGTGAATTTGTCATCTCTTTGGAGTGGTGAGAGGTTTTGTTGTTTAGTATTGTTCGTTTGTTATGCTGGGGAGTGTTTTGCCTGTTGCATAAGCCATTTTTTCCAAGAAAACTTTCCAACACTTTTCTCCAAGAAAACCTTTTCCCAAACCAGTTGGGGGAGGAGCTGTTTGTATTTGCTTTCTAGAGGGACCTCATTTGGAAATTTCTTCCCAAATTTGCCCTAAATCAGGAAGTAAAGGCAAAAAAATTATGTTCAGATCATGATGATTAATAATAATTTATAGAGTGACAACTAGTAAGAAAAATGTTGATGAAAAATTAATTTAATAAAATTTTACAATTTAAAATACTGTTTTGCCAGTCTTCAAAATATTTCCAGAAATTGACATGACAGAAATTTCAAGTTCTGTGGTACATATGTGTAAATATATACACAGATAAAACACATGAAGATAAATGTCTCCCATCTAGGAACAATCTCATTTTTAACTGTTGTTGGTTTTTTGATTTTGTTTTTGTGGATTTGGTGTTCCTTTTCCCCTTATATGAGCTCCATATCTCTTATTAAATCTGTCAGAGTCAAATATTTGTTGCTCTTTTCAGAGGATGTATAGTAATACAAAGGGTAAGTGAGATTTGCTTGAACAATAAAGATTGTTTATACCACAAAGTAGAATTATCTTTCAGTCACCCTCTTGATTGAAAACTGTGTTTGGTTTTGTACTCTGATGCTTGAATCTTACCCTCAGTCATAGCTACAAAATTCATGTACTTTAACTGACTTTGGTAGAACTACATTCATTTATCTCATCTAAAATACTGGCTTATTTATTCTGATAAGAACAAAAGGCTATTCCGTTAGAGTTCTAAATACTCCTTATCAGTCCTCACTATAGAAATCATTTTAGATATGGACCCTTAAGCATTAGTAGAATATTGAAGCTTCAACAAGTCTCAGAAAAAAAAGGTTTATTAGCTAAAATATCATATAAATGTAGAAATGGCATTCTAGTTCATTGTATAGTAATGAAGTTAATATAATAAAACTGCTGAAGAAAACAGTAAGACTAGATTGAATGAAATGTCCAACAGTAGAAAAGGAGAAAATAGATCATAGAAACCTTTCAAAAAACCCCAAATAGTATGTAAAAGATTTTTACAATACTTTTGTATGGATTTTGCTTGCTGAAAGGACACTGGCCTTATTAAACTGTTATTATTGATAGTATACCTGCCCACAAATAAAAAAGTATGATTGTTTTCATTTTACAGAATGGAAGATATCCGAAAAGAAAAGTGTTATTTAAAGACAAGGTTAATGTGCCCTTAAATGATAAAAAAAGAAGAGCCCAATAGTTAAGAACTCTGAGCAGATTTTCTCCCCCTTTCCAAGCCATTTAAGTACCTGTCCACCTCTAACTACCCTCATCAAAGAACAATGGCTCTTTATAATTAGTGAGATTTTCCAGGCCTGTTTCTGCAGGTTTCACAAGATGCCTGAGTGTGCCACACACAGAATCAGCAGCTATTTCTCCACAGCAAGATTTTTATAGAGCACGAGAACATA
Source organism: Polioptila caerulea (assembly GCA_013397295.1). NCBI lineage: Eukaryota > Metazoa > Chordata > Aves > Passeriformes > Certhiidae > Polioptila > Polioptila caerulea. The sequence goes on along the minus strand of VYXF01006672.1, from coordinate 161,298 downwards.
CTATGTGTGCCATATCCTCCTCCTGATCAAATATGATGTGATGCTGCAAAACTTTTCCTGTATTTCCTTGTCAGTTCTGATTTGGGACACTGCTGGAAATGAGAAAGTACAGACCTGGATAAAAATGAGGTAATAACCAAGAATATTCAAAAAACTTGTTCAAAAGTGTAGTTTGAATGAGGTTTTCATTTCTGGAATGAGAAACTGACTTGTATTCTGTGTATGTGTAATTGGTGGTGAACCCTGAGAAGCAAAGTGATGAGAGACCTGAAAATGCTACAAAACAGTTACATTATTACTATTCTGTGATGAAAAAAAAGGATGGGATGGATCTAGGTTTTATTTTGCTGCAAACTCATTATGACTTATTGGTTGTATTTGACACTCATTCAAGCTGATTAATGCATTCCAGATAGCCATTTTATGGAAAAGATATGTATTACTGAAAATATGGGATATTCCTGCTGCCTAGTAAATCAAAAATTGCAGCATTTATATCAGAAAAAAATAAAAACAGTAATTAAAAAAATCCATAGGTAAGTATTTTTGTCAAGGACCAGCAATGAAAAAAACAAACACCTAATATCAATGGAGTCCTGAACCACTTTACTTTGCTTTTACTATAGATAGTCAGATAGTCTCTGACTTTTGAGACATTTTATTTACTGTAAAAGACAACCTCAAACTTAAAAGGAGTATTTACCAGCTTTAGAAAAGTAACATTCATATGTACAAACCACATACAAAGCCTCTTACATTATGTGCTTAATGTTCAGAATTTCATTTCTCAATATTGTTTTTCAAAATCCTCCCTGAACCATCTGCTTTTGATCACTTTGCATGATGTCCCATGAGAAAAGTTAATTACACAAGGTTTCTGCTCCCCTTCTGCCATACTGGCCTCCTTTGAACTGCAAAACACCATTGTGTTTGATGCCCTCTGCAAAATAAATTGATCTGCTCAACTGAACCTTTCACAAAAATCTCCTGGAAAACTTATTGAAAATAGACTCAGTCATTAAGTTAAAATGAGAAAGAATAACTGAATGTATCTCTTTATAGATGTCTGCAGGTCACCTGGTTCAGCTTGTATCTGATTTGAACCCTTTATTTTGACTGCTTATGGCAAGAACACATTTTCCTTTTGTTTAGGATCAAGCACTTTACAAAAACAAACTCAAAGATTGCTTTGAAGTCCATGCTTTGGGGGGAGCAAAAAAATGCCACCAATAAATATAAATATAAACGAATAAATATAAAACCAAAATATATTGGATTATATTCACATTATTAGCACTGGATGAGACAGATGATAAAACAGGAAAATAATTTGAATAGTATTCTTATCATGGCTTGCCAAAATTATTTGTTTCTTGTAATAATTCTTAAAATATCCTTGCACTTCTGGATGTGATAACAAGAAATTAAGAATCTCTTTCAATTTCTTCAGAGGCATGAATGTGAAATCATCCTACAAAGAAATAACTTACTTTGCTAGGCTTGTTTGATTTTGTTTTGGTTTGTTGGGTTTTTTCCAAATTTGATGAAATTCCAGCATCTCTAAGATTTTCTTTGAGCTTTTATAAAAGAAATTAACTTTAAAACATATTGAAAAATCTATGTAATAATAATTTCAGGATGTTTTCATTGAAAACTGATTTTTTTTTTAATAGGAGCCAAAATTTAAAATCAAAATATCAGCAACAGATTGATTAACCCGAATATGTTTATTCTAGAGCATGAGGTATCTGAAATCTAAAATTACCCATCTAGAAATCAAATGGAAGATTAAACTAAATTAACAATCTCTCTTCACTCAGTTCCTGTATGGATCTGGCAGAATAAATGACTCAGCACAGCTGAATCTTATTTCATGTAACAAATCCTTTCTCAGTGGTCTTGAAATCCAGAACACAGCATACAGAAAATTAATACAAAGATTTTTTCAAATTTCTGTGTCACATTCATCAGCATAAAAGACTCAAAGATAAACTTTTTCCTATTTATCTTATGGCAGATATGACAATTTTATCTGTATAGTCTATCCACTTTTAAAAATTAGTATTTGGGGTAAAGATTTTAAAACCTATGTATTTTCATAACATTTTCTCTAGTCTATGGCATGCCTTATTTTAGCTCATCTTTTCAATTGTATTTTTGATCATACAATGTGTACTGAGTGGAATTTCAATTAATCTTCCTTATTTGAGCCGCTTCTATTTCAATTACCATTTTTCAATACCTGATTCCTAGTTATGAATCTTGTTTTCTTCAATAAATTCTCAAAGAGTTTATAAGCAGAAACACAATGTGACAGCTGATTTTTTTTTTAAGGATCTATATTCAATGACTTTTTTGTTGAACTATCTTTAAGTCTTTTTAGTGTATGACAAGGAGTAAATCTTCACTGGTGCAAAGTATCTCTCCCATATTAAAAATAAAGCAAATGAGAAGATAGAACTTGCCTGGTTGTTTTCTAACCCCAAATTTTGTGATGTGCTGAGGGCTGTGTAGGCTGGGGCATGTCTGAACTGGGCAAGGGCCAGAAAGGGGAAGCAGTCATAGACAAGCCTGCAAAAGGCATTGCTGGTACATCACTGGTGAGGGAAGGCCCTGGGGAATGGGGAAGAGCAGATCCTGGTTCATGAGGCAAAAGAGCAACGAAAAGTAAAATCTGCAAAACATGGTGAGAGTGAAAATAGAGAACTAAATAACAAGAGAGCAGATCACAAACTTGGATAACAACCTTAAGTTTCAAATCTGTGACTGAATTTAATTTTTTAATGCTTGTCTTGATGCAAACTTTGATGATTCATGTTTTATTGATGCTGTTTCTTATTTTCTGTTTTCTCATTAAAAAATACTGAAGGAGCATTTAAAATATGTTGTAAAGGGAGCTTTACACAGTATTTGTTACCATTTCAGAAGAAAAGAATGAAATGCCAGAAAAAGATACAAAAATTCTGACTTTTATTTTCTCACGTGGGATGCTTCAATTTAATTCAGTTTTAGTTTTCTCTTTTTCCCTGTTTTACGTACATCCCAGAGGCAACACATCTGCCTCTAATGTGTTTTGTTAGGAAACTTCCTTGAGGGAAGGTTCAATGTTTTCTCATTAACAAGAAAATTACTAAACACAGTATAAATAACAGTTGAATGTTTAAGAAAAGAAGCTTAAAATAGCTTAAATGTATTGAGAAATCAAATCAGGAAAATTTAAAACAATGCTTCTGTTTGTTTTGCAAATAAATAACCACATTTTACTCATAGAAAACATATATTAGAGTCATTGGATCCTTAAGACTGGGAAAGACCTCTAAAACCATAGAGTTCAGCTTCTAAATGGCAGCTCCATGTCCACCAATAAACCATGTCCCCAAGACATATATCTGTGCCAGTGGCAGCAGAATTTGTCTTCTTTTCCCACAAAGATCTCCTGAGCTGTGACACCTGCTCTGTAAACTACCTTAGGAGCAACAAGAGATGCCACAGACAAGCACTTTAGTACCCAGGTTGGCCACAAGCAATGTGGCTTCTCCCTAGTAAAGGATCTTTATCTGTTTCAAACTATAAAATACAGAGAGAAATTTCTTTAAGCAGTATTTCTAACTGAAATTCCTACCTGCAGCTTCATTCTGCTTTCAGAGTCGCCTCCCTTTGACCACATCTCAGTTCCACCAGGAGGAGGGACATATTGGAAGGAAGGGACGTATGGAAGGGAGTGTTTTGGAAGGAAGGGACATATGGAAGGCAGGGACATATGGAAGACACTTCTGGAGTGTTCTTTCCCAGAACATGTGGTCTGGGTTTTACTGTGAATTAAATCTGATCCTATAGTAATTTTTTTTGTTTATTCTTCAACACTATCCCTTTGATGGGCTTCAGCATAAATATCTAAAAATTATATTGATCTGAGGTAATATTTTTATTGCTAGCAGAAGTACAGAACTCACCAAGTTACAGAACCAAAACCAGGTGAGATGGTTGCTCTGAGGAACCTGGTCTAGGGGAAAGTATCCCTGCCCATGGCAGGGAGCTTGGAACTGGATGTTCTTTTAGGTCCTTTCTGACCCAAAACATTCTATGATTCTGTAAATGTAATCATTCTTAAGGTTTAGTAGGGCAAGATCTAAACTCTTCACCCTTTCAAAGGATCCCTCTCATTACAATTTATGGAAAGAGTATCAAGAGAGACCAAGTTTTCTTAACCCGCAGTAAGCATTAACATTTTTGAACCATCCCTTTCTCCCTCTTCTCAACCAAAATGTTGTAGTCTGTAATTAAGAACATTGTCACCTGGGCTAATATTGGCTAGGATAGAGTTAATTTTCTTCATGGCAGCTAACTAACTCTAAAGACAGAATCCCTCTTTCAAGAACTGCAGAGGTCCATGTTTCTGTCAGATCTGGAGGGATTCTCTTGCCAGTGAGGTTGCCAAACAGGCAGGTTTTGGAGACCAGGTTTACATTTTATGGTATACACCAGTTTGAAGCTTGCACTCCTCCTGCACAAATAGAAAATATCCCTTGAGCATCCACTGCTTTTTCTACCATCCATTATTAATATAAAGTAAGATATCCTAATGGCTCTGGAGAGAAGCAGAAAAGAACCTTGGAGAACTGCCAGAACTGTCGTGTCTGTCAGCGTAGGCCAGACACTGATTCAAAATCACTTGTAGACATCCAGAGCCCCGTGGGCAGCAGGGCAGGGAGGGGATTCTGCCCCTCTGCCCTGCTCTGCTGAGACCCCACCTGCAGGGCTGCATCCAGCTCTGGGGGCCCAGCACAGGAAGGACAGGGACCTGCTGGAGCCAGGCCAGAGGAGGCACCAAGGGGATCAGAGGGATGGGGCAGCTCTGCTGTGAGGAAAGGCTGAGAGAGTTGGGATTGTTCAGCCTGAAAAAGAGAAGACTCTGGGGTGGCCTAATTGTGGCCTTCCAGGACCTGAAGGGAGCCCACAGGAAAGATGGAGAGAGAAGGGCTGGAATGACAAGACAAGGAAGAATGGCTTCGAAGTGACAGAGAGTAGGTTTAGGTTATATATCAGGAAAAAAATTCTTGACTGTGTATAAATATCACTTTTGTGGTATTTACTCTCTGTTCTAGGTAGCCACTCCAAGGCATCAGTTTGGCACTGGAATAGGTTGCCCAGATCTGGGAAACAGATAGGGTTCAAAATCCTCAACTGGGAGCAATTAAAGAGTCTGGGAGCTAGGCTGAATTAATCGTTCAGTACAATTCTTTAAAGCCGTTATATTTTCTGATGTATCTAAGCAAGTTAATCCAAAAAAATAATGATGAACATAAAAAGTTGAGTGAGAAAAGAGAAGGCAAGTGGAAGGTTCAAAGTGAAGATGCATCCAAGGAAATTGCAGGCATATTTCTAATCATCTATTTGCTCTTTTTTTTTTTTGGCAGGAACAAGATTTCTTTCTGTCTGGAATCTGCATCTCTATACTGATATACACTGTTGTCAGGTGAGTCAAAGGTTTCATTTTGCACTTCTTACTCTTTCTGGGAAAACAACCTAATTTTAGAAGGAAACAGTAGATGCTTTTTAAAATAATCTAAGCCATCATTTTAAAAAATATATTTAACAGTTGGTGTGTGAGATTTGTTATTTGAAAATTAGTTCTCAAAACTTTGAATATAAGATTTGATGGTGCTCCAGCATAAACATCTTTGAAATTTGCCTTTTGCTATCAATGAGCTAGACCATAACATTTTGATTATATGTGATATATATTAGTACAACATCATGCTGTTACAATTGAGGTTTTAAGAACAGGTAAAAACTCCAAAGAAGGAAAAGGAAAAAGACATTTAGTTACCATTAATTGCTAATGTAAGGCTCTGGGAAGAAGGAGACATATTTTATAAGGGTAAAAAAGGAAAAAGTTATCTTCATTGAATACTAGAATGTTTAAGATCAGATAAGCATTATTACAATTGTTTGTTCTCAAGTTTCTCAGTCCCTTCATTTTTCCTATGAAGAAAAGTGTGTGTGGAAAGTAAAAAGTAATGATGACAGGGTGAGCTCTAGAGATTGAATTGAGTTGAATTTGCAAAGCTAATCAGAGATGAAAGAGAAACTAAAAATTTTAATGGTTTCTTTCCAACAGATCTCCGCGTGCTGGATTGTGCCTACAAGTAGAAGATGAGAGCAGGGAGAAAGAAACAAAGCTCCTACTGACTTTGTTCAGGAATGGAGAAACAGGATGAGGAGCTAAGGAAGGTGGTTTTATCAAGTATAGAAATTAATTGCCACAGAATTGGCAATTCAGTAGTTTCTATGTCATATCTAAGTGCTGTCTTTCTGAAGATCATCACAGTTATTTCTCCTCTTGGCCCAATCTCCTCAAGAACCCATCTGTAGTACCAAACTTTTTTTCTGAGGTCCACCTGTTCCTTCTGGCCCATCCTATTCAGACAGGGCTGACTTCAGAAATGGATGCCCACTTGGCTCAGAAATTAGCAAGATCCCCGTAGGCAAACATCAAAGATTCATCCATCTACTCAGTTTTCAAAGGCTCATTTCATCCCTTTAAAGCTCCCTCCAGGAAAGCCTTTACAATCAGAATGGATTCCACATTCTTTGCAGTCACCAATTATCAAAGACAGGCTTTTTCCTGCTAAGAAGTAGCATTAAAACCCTAAAAATTCCTAGCAATTCTCATTAGAAAACAGCTTTAAAAATGAGAAAGAATTAATTGCAAAGAATTGTCATTAAATTAGTATATATAATAGTAATTACTGAGATTCATCCAGAAAGCAATAATTCCTATTTTTGCAGCAAGGTTAAAAATGGAAGTATAAATTTGAATAATAGCATTAGCACAGACTATAGATGAAACCACAACAAAAACAGATTAAAGAATGACTTTTTAAATTGAGTAGAAGGGATTTTTTTATGGAGGTTGTTGGCTCCTGTGATTTCTAATCATTAAAGTTATGGAGAAAATCCTTACTTTATTTTGTATTGTAATTCCAACATGATCTTTTATTTCCCATAGTTTGGAAAACATGCTTTTTTCCTGAGTTTTATATTCATTCCTGTGAATGAAGAACATCTTTTTTTTTCTGCCTCCGGATTTTACAAATAGAAGAACTTGGAGAATTTTATTCTCTCCTTTTGTTTTCATTGTGATTCAATTCAAAAACTTCCTGTGCTCTTCTATTAGCCTCTTACATAAAGTGAATTCAGATTACCCACTGCTTTTACCATTTTTTTTTTTTTAGTTTAATTTTATAAAGTAGATTTCTTTTTCTTTGGAAGCTAAGACATGCACCAGATGCACTGGAACACTTCCTGTTGTTAATGTGTTTTTTTTGGTTTGTTTTTTTTGGGGGGTGTTGTTTTTTTTTTTTGTGGCTATCAGATTTTATAAACATTCCTGAAGGGCAAATAAACAATGCATCCTATCATGCAATTTTACATCTTCTATGTTATTTTTCAGATTACATCTCACTTTGATCCAAATAACAGGCAATATGTAGTGGACAATTCTGAAAAATTAAAAAATTCAATTTTTTGTGCCCTTGGCATTATAGTGTATCATTCAGAAACAGTCCACAACAGGACTTTTAAGTTCACCATAGAAAAAGCTTAAAATGCCAGCAGCTAATTGGAATTAATTTCAGACATTGATTATATTCCAATAAATTAAAAAAACCCCAAAAAACTTAGGTAAATTCCTTTGCATGACAAAAATGAATAAATAAAAATAAAATACTGCACTGGGATAAAACTGCAATCATTTAAGGGACCATATTTGCTATCTGCTAAAATGGAGAACTATGTGTTTTTCAAATCAGCTGGAACAGCTTTGCTATATTTCTTAAGGCTGCTGTAGATTTTGTGCTGGAAACCTTATATCTTAATAAATGGTTTGTTTATCTACTTGCATATTTGGCATCATACACAGTCATTGCCTAAATAGATGGTGGCACTAAACCCTCTCTCCTGACTTCAATCAAACATTCCACTTCACCATAACAGACTGAATAATCTTTCTCTACCTTGTCATAATAAATATAAGAAATCTGATGTAATTTGATCAGGAAAAAACAAACAAACAAAAAAAAAAAATAGAAACACACCTTTTCTGAGCATCTCAGTAGTTTTTACTCCAACAGTTACAGAGCTTGGAAGCACACACTCCAAGTGGTGAAACTGCTTGAGCAGACACGAAGAGCAAACATATGCCTGATGGTGACCAACTTCAGTTTCTTATAAAGAAAAATCCACCCAATGAAAACATTTCAGGATAAATTGAGTGTTGTCAAGCTGTAATGAGTTCCCTGATATTTGAGGGGTTTACCATGATCCAGATAATCTGTTTATAGTTCTTCCATTGGTGGTAATAGAGCTATTAGATAATAAAAAGCTCCAAAATATTGTGCAATTCAGATTTGAAAATCCAAGACTTTTGCACCAGATGCCAAAACTGCTTAGCTACTGCATTGAGGGTTAACTTAGCTTTCCTATAAATTTAGTTTCTAAAATAATAAAAGTCCTCTGTTTGGCTCTTGCAGCAAGTGTTTAAACACTGTCAACATCTGTTGTCATAGTATTCATGACTGATTTATTCCCTTTTTATAAGTCAGCCAAGAGAAAAGTTTTATATTCAAACTGAATAAAGAAAAACCCACAATAATCTTCTGTTTTTCCACTCGGCTCACCAAGAATACATTTGAAACACATAAGTGAAAAAGAAAAGACAGAAGGAAAAACAGTAAGAAAAAAGAGTGAGGAGTGTGTGAAAGTCTCAGAATTACATTTATAGACTGTGAACCCTTGGTACAGGAAACATTATTTGCTCTGCGTTTATTTATACCTAATAAAATAGTTCATGATTAGAACACCAAAACACTACTGTCACCAAAGAACAAACCAATATATTAGCAAGTCCAGGAAGAGCAACAGACAGGAATGAATGTCAGAAGAGACCATTACCTCACACAGTAAATTCTTTCAAGCCACCAGTCACTGACATGAAATGCTATACAAACACTAGGAACATACTCAGCATAAAGTAATTTTTCACAATTTACTACAGAAAGGCAGCTATTCAAACAAAAGGCATGTGGATTTAAGCAAGAATTTAGTTTGTTTAGTGGCAGAAAGTAAAATAAAAAATTTGCTTTGAGTCTTAACCGTCGCTTAAGTACATGTGGAGGTTTCAAATGTAACCTTATGTGATTGAAACGTATATTTTAAGTGATATTTAATATAAATTACTTCTGGTAATGTAAAATAAATTTTTTTTTTCATCTTATAAAAGATAATTCTTTTTCTAGACTCAATTTTTATTTTTACTCTAGAGATTTTTCTATTTATTATCTCATGCAAGTCATAGTGCTGTTAATAATCTCTAAATCATCTTGTATTTTGACTAAATTACATCATTTTTTGAAAAGTTGATTTATGTATCTCTTTGTACAATTAAGATTGCTAAAAGATTAAGGCTTAGGATTTCATTTTTTGTTGTGGGGTTTTTGGTGGTTTTGTTTTTTTTCATTTTTCCTGTAAGACAAACATATTCATATGCCCAAGCAGGAATTTGGCCCGTTTGGGGAGAGTGTAGACACTTACATGTGCCCACTGAAATATCTTTATTTTTTATTAGAGCTTAGTCTGTCACTGCTTTGTTATTTCTACCAAAAGAAAGAAATATAACTATACATTCCATTTTTCCCCACAGTGACCTTCCATTTGCCTAGAAAACTTTCAGTTTGAATTCTGTCCTCTGATGGGTTCATATCTTATTCTGTCTTGCCATTATTTGAAAATATAAATATTGATTGAAAATGGATACATTAAATTGCAATCATAGTCAGACAAGAACACAGAATAAAATCACACAGTATTGCACTGCAAACAATGGAGAATAAATTACTCTCCAAAACCACTAATCAGGCAAACAGCTGTTGTCTACTCCATATAAAAACAAAAATCCTATTTCCTTATTTCTATTTCATTTAATTTGAAATTGTTTCCTGAGATCAGTGCAAATTCATAGTTATCCTTTTAATAATGGATCTTTAATGAATAAATAAATATTTCAAAGATAAATAATGATGCTTACAATGACAACTCAGTCTACTGAATGAAACAGTTGTCACTTGTTCATCCATCATCAGCATCAAAATTCACTATTTGTTCCTTGCCTCTTTTGCTAGTGTAAAAATTATTTTTAGTCATCTGGCTGCTTTAATGACAAACTCCCAAGAAAACTCTTGTTTATATTCATATGTGTCTCATTTATGCATGAAACATTGGCTATTAAAATATGGAAATTTACAGAGTTCATTGTTATCATACTAGAGACCACAAGTGAAATTCAAGCTTTGCACTTACAGTGAATATTTTAAGTTCTTACCCAATTAAAATTATCAAAATAGCCTTCCACCTCTTTCTCGGAAAAGATTAATTCAGATCTGAAACCAAATAAATATTCTGTTATATAAAAGTAAATTGCAGCAAGCCACCACCACTACACATTAGGAAATAAATACAGAATATTTGCTCCAAGAAAAAAATCTGTAAAAACACATTAAAGTATTGTTTAAATAAGTATGTGCAAATACAAATTACAGGTACAAAGCATTGTAGATATATGAATGATGATTGAATGATTGAAACATCAAACAGTTAGACTGTCTTTTTAGGTAGGGTAACTTTTCAATATTAGTCAGGAATACATTAAGAACTCTGATTACAGAGCAACCAAAATCACTGCACTCTAGCTCTAGGTACAAAAGAAGAAATATAAAGAAATTTTAGTGGGGAAATAGATCCATTTAGTTGATAATGCTCTGAAAGCTTCTTTCCTAATGAGAGACAAATGAGAAATGTGGAAAAAAAAAAGGTTTCTATTTCTGATCTTTAACCCACAAGTAAAGACTTCCAAATGATTTACCTGTTCATAACAACTCGTTCTTCTGAGTTCATTTCCTTATGATAACAGATTAAAGCTCTTAAGAATTTCAGGGAGTCCTGCTTCAATTTAAGCTTCAGATAATGCAGTATTCCAATCTTGAGATACATTTATTTTGAAATGTTTCTAAAATCTATTGGTTATGATTATTCTTTCTTTTCAGTGACTAAGTAGTTTTACTAAGAAATCTTGATGCAATGGTGTACAGACTTCAGAGACGGAGTAAAATAGTTTAAGATTCTCTACATGTTACCAAAGACAGTTTGGTTTCAAATAAATGAGGTAAACACTTCATTGGTACTATTTTGTATATTCTGAATAATTCAGTGAACATTTAACCACATGAGAAGGGAGATTAAAATGAACAGTTAAAATGTAATCTATTCCAGTGCCAATGCACTCTCTTGATACATTTAATCTTCCTCAGTTTCCATGATTTTTGACTAGAGGAGGATCTGATAAATTCCATCTGAGTTCTTTGATTGGACTTTTTTGTATTTTTACCCGAATATAGAACTCAATAACAAATTCTAAATCTCTCTCCAAGTATTTTAATTTTTGGAACAAGCGAGGAGGGCTTGATTCCCTCTTACAATTAAAAAGCTGACAGTATGTGAAATGAAGACTTTGTTCCTGCAGAATGTGGTGCAGAAAATAAACATGTTTAAAATTATTCTTGTGAAATCAAATAAAAATCTGCATTGTGAACCAGAAATGCATTTTTCTTAAATTTTTGTTTCTTCATTTCCTATTTACACAACCTATTTCTAGCACTCTATCCTTGAGGTCCTCTCCAGCCTGGTAGACAATGATTGCAAGATTCCATTATTATTTTTATATTATTTAATTGCTTTACTCAATTTTAGAGAGTAGACTGATAGAACAGTAATTTCTATGCTAATTGAAGTTCAATTTACGTTGAACCACCTCTAGCAGGTTGCTATATTTCTACTTTTAATGTTACTATAACTCTCTCACATATGAATAGTTTTGAAAAAAACATAATTTAGAATGTTTTCAGTTTACTTATACCTTCTTACATGAACAACAGCTTCTTATCGAAAACAGTCCCAACTGGCAGAAAACCACAATTTGTTTTGCTAAAGGAACTGAGAGTAATTTGTGAGTATGTGCCTTGGTAAATACCACGAAGATGCATAATTACATCTGGTCTTGAATACTTTCATAACAGCAATACAAATCCTGTCACATTAACTAAGTCCTAAATTTTGATGACTCCCTAAAGTGAAGATTAAAAATGTCATATTCTTAATATATTATGAAGCACTGCACAGATTTGCATTGCTACAGGGCTTTCAAATAACCTGAGAAAAATTAATCAGAAAATTGGCTCATCCCTCCTATCAACATAAAATTATAAATCACAGAATACTTTGTCAAATTCTTTAATGCACTTATTGAACATATTTATTGAGAAGAGGTTCCCTTGTTTCTTAACATATGGAGCTGCAATACTGGAGCTTCACAGTTTAATGCTAACTGAAGTATACCATGATAACCTAATTTCCCTCAGCTGCAGATATTCTCACTGTATTTTTAAGATCATGGATCAATTAACTTTAGAAGTCAGATAAGAGTAGAGAATTATTCTTTAGATACAAACATTTATGAAATATTTGGTTAAAAGCTGCAGGCTAATACCTGCTGTGCTGAGCTCCAAGGCCTTACAAAGTAAAATATCTGCACCTTAATTAAATTATCTCTACAGAAAACATCTCTTGGAACACCAGATGAAAACAGAATGTTATAAGAAAGTCATAGTTTAAACCAAAAATTTTAACCTGCAATGGTGCCAAGAGCAGATTAAAATCTTTGATGACCTAATATTTAAACAACTTTATCTACTTTGGAAAACAAATCCTGGGTTCAATTCAAGTATTTTCAGTTATCTCTAGCATCTTAGATGAATTTAGGCTTCTAAAACACTCCATAAAAAATGGGAATAATATTTTTTCAAAACACATAAGTTGATCAGATAGCAATCAATTTAAGGACTTATAAAATGTTCTCTACCTGTTGTATGCCCAAATAACTATGCAATAACTTCTTATTAAATAATTTATTAACTGAAACTATTGCTATCAAATTAATGATTGAGTAGTTTAAATAACAGCAGGCCAGTTCAGGTGAATCTGTGCCTGTTTAGCTATGATTTGACTTTCAAGACTTTTCAATTTAGAGCACAATGGAAACACCACAAGAACCCTTTGTCTTACATGGATCTGGTAACTTCTTCCTCAGGACGATTGTGGGTGTGATATTTTAGGAAGAATTGTGTAACAAACATTGAGTTGATTGATTTTGGTTCAAATAGCAATACCAGGCCTGAATGACCCTTTCTCACAGCATTGGTTTGACTTCAGTCAATACTCTCAGAAGTATGATTTTCTCATTTTTTTAGCAATACACCAAAACTAAAATCATAGTCAGAAAGGAATGAGACAGCAAAGACTAGTGATTTTGAAGTCTCAGTAAATATGAGTAGTCAAAATTGCCTGTTTCAGATGTTTTGAAGACCAGTATGTATTTGCTTGAGGAGTTCAAAGAGAAAATGATTCTTTTAAAGCTCCCAGGCCACACAGGACCCCACAGATAATTTGATAAACATGTGCAGACTATGCACATTTCTGTCAGAACTTGTACATCTTCTTAATATTGAGCATTCATAAGATATGAAATACATGTTATTTTTATGCCTATGTCTGAAATATCAGTAAAGAAGCACATCTAAAGTTTGTTTCTTGTTGCTTCAGAGAAAGCAACAATAATTTGCTGCAGTATATTGTTCCTATACCTGCTTGTATCTTGGTTGTCTGTAAAATGAACTGCAGTTAACTTTAAAATGAAAAATATTGGATTTTACTGGATGTCCTTTCTATTTGTTCCTCTTCCTTTATGGCCTTAGAATGTTCCTGTGCCTGAATGAAAATGGATCTTTTTTTGAAGATTTTGATGACTTTATTGCAGGCTTGACAGGTGCAGAAATTAGTCCAGACAGCTCAGATATGGGATACACTTGTTCTATTTTACTTTCAGTATCATGAAAGTCCCAGTGTTTCCTTTACATTTTCCCTCACTAAATTTATAGGTATGCAAAATTCTTCTGCTGGAAACAAACATACCAGCAAAGACCAACCAACCAACCAATCTGCAAAATGAAGGAAGACTAATTTCTTTGAAAGAAAAGTTTATTTCAGCCTCACATTCCATTTGTATTGTAACCATGAAATTAAAATATTATCTTTTCAGACACAAAAGTGGAATTTAACTGAGAAAATCTATCCTCTTATGCTTATTCTGGGAAGATGTTTTTTAAATTGTAAATGGACCTAAAGTCCCACAAATGCTATATCATCACCATCAATCACTACTATTCTTATATATTGTTTTTAAGATTTCTGTTTTTGCCTTCAGTTTTTAATGAATTTATAATTTTCAAATGGAAGATAAAATAATATTAAATATTTTAAATATAAGAAAGAAAAAACCCACAACTTTGTTATGAGAAAAAAATCATATTAAAAATCCACAGAGGAAATATTACATCAAACTAGCAACTACATTTAGAAACTTAAAGTTTTTCAAGAAAGCTTATGAAATATTTGGTACAGGAAAAAATGAGGATGTTTCCACTGTAAGTCAGTCTTTTATTCTGACAAAATATATGACACCCTAAAAGTCTGTGGAATATCTTAATAACTTCTCAGTCTTCCACATGAAACTCATTGATGTTACTTTACTAAAACTCGTCCTGTTTGAGTGCATCCTTGCTCTCTGCACATAGTGGCAGCATCAGTTTCTATTTCCAACATCTTGTTGGGAGTCAAAAGTTACGTTTTTCCTTCAAAATTTGTGAGAGCATTTCTTCTTCTAATTCTTTTGTCAAATATGATTCCCAGTGATTTTGTAAACAAATCCTTCCTCTGTGCATTCACCACAGAGGTTCTAAGCTAACTTCCCATCCACACAATTATGAATCCGTCTGTTTTATCAGTTTTCCTGTTTAGTTGCATGTTTCTTGGTTTTTGTTTTCACTCTCAAATCCCTTTCAGTGCTACCTCTCCCATGCATCTACCCATCTCTTTCCCATTGTCTTCCAGCACTGGGATTCTAGCACCTAACTAGATTTTTCTGACTATTTCTTATTTATTCTTGTTTACATCTCAGTTCTTTCTTGCCTATTTTTACACAACCATCTAGGCTCTTTATCAAATCCAAATTTCAGTTCTGTTTTTCATCAGTTGACAACAGATAGAGGAGGGAGGAGAGATGGAACATCCGCCATGTTTCTCTGTGAGACAGTGTTTAATTTACAGGTGTTTTTATGTTTGTTCTTTGCATATCAAATCCAGCACTGAGGATATGGATGGATATGACAGCTTCAGAACTGTTTCTGCCCACAGTATTCAAGAGCATCAACTCAGTGATCCCAGAAGTTCACTGGTTGCTTACATAATTCTGTAAAAGAAATAATTATTGATGCATTGTCTGTGGTGTTTTGGGTTTTTTTAATAGTAAGACAGTTTAAGCCCAGAAATAAAAAAAAAGATATTTCTCCTTTTTTTTTTATTGTACATAATAAATTTTCCATGTATTTTTGAACATTGAAGGGCTGATTAATACATAAGTATTTTAATTTTTTGCAATATACTCGATAAGAGTTTACTTTATTTAATACAATTTAATGCAATTTAGTGTATTGTGATGTGGAGATTTTAATCCCTTATGTCCCCAGTTTATTATAGATAAGGTTTAGCATGAAAGACATTATGAATACAAGTGGATAAAAAGAATTACAAGAAAAAAGTGGGTCTAACACTTTATATGGTATATGTCATAATAACGCTATTTATTCAACAGAACTGGTGAAAGTAGAACAGATGTGTAAATAGAAATTAACTTACTGTTTAAAATTTAAGATGTGCTTTGTCATTTGTTAGCCAGTAAGCAGACAACAATAATAAAATTACTTTGAAATCATTCATTCAAAGTCAAAATGTTGTGAGTTTTACATCAATTTGATAATTCACAGCTGGCATAATTTATATTTGCTTACACTGATGAGATTTACACTAAAATTAGACATGATACATCAATGACTTAAATTCCTCATATCCAGTTTGGAAAGTTGTAACTGTTATTTATTTGTACAGCAACGCCATTCTCCTGATGTTGAGGTCTATAAATATTCTTCAGAAGCATTCTGTACTTCCTTATCCAAAATTCTTTTACTGCCATAGAGATCTGATGAAAAACTAAGTCTTTTGAACGGGTGACAACACTTTAATTCTAAAAGCTAGACCAGTAAATTCAGCTACTACTGTCAAAGGAAAGGTACAGTACAAACCCGACAGCACTAATGGCTGGTTTCATGTTTAACAATATCTTCAACAGCAACAAAAGACAGACTAGGAGAACTTTTATTGTATTTAAAAATAAATTCTAAGAATGTGTATTTTTTTTTTTCTGCTCTTCCTCAGAAAATAAAAAGAAAGTATACTTTTATTCTGCCTGGAATAAAAAAAAATATAAAAAAAGAAAAAAGGAAACTGTGGTTTCCTGAGTATGGTTTACAACAAATGGATACTATTTTGCTGGCTCTATCCATTTCACAATAGTTTAAGGCAATGCACACTCTGAAAGCAACTTCTTCTCCAGCATGAAATGAATGAAAAAGAGGGAAGCAATCTCTGGAGCCAGAGTGAAAGCTTATCAAAGAAAAGGTTACTAAAGATAAGTGGGGATGAAAACTCCGTTTAGTTGGTCAAAAAATTCAAAGAAACCACTCTTAGGCCTACTGAGCTCTCAAATAGAACTGGGGAAGGATCAATAGGAAAGTTTTTAAACAGAAAACAAGTATCCAAATCTGAGAGAAAATTTGAAAGGCCAGGGAATACCAAAGCATGGGAATGGAAGTTCAAAGTAGTAGAAAACAAAAGCCAACTTAATACTTGACAAACACTGAGCATCTGCAAACCTCAGTGGGCTGAATCTGCAAGTTTGTTTACAGATTGCAAGTCTCATGCCTGAGCAGAAATTTTAACAAGATCTAAATTCTTTTAAAGGCAAAAATCTCTCAGACTCTCCAGTCTCAACTTTTACTACACGATACGTCAATGTGGTTTTTGTATTCTTTGCTATCTTATCCAGATGAAAAAGAATAAGAAGCAAATCACCTCCTCCTGCCAAAACCCCAATTCTCCATATTATCACTGTGAACCCTCTGCAGAAATAGAATTGTTATTAGAGGAAAAAAAGGGTAAGATCTTACAGCCTTGATTCTGGCTTTAAACATTCATCAATAGCAAGTCATAGTATCCATCTCTTCGTACATGAAGCTATGACATGAAGCTATCTCAACACTGTTTGTGTAAAGCAGCACAAACTACTTTTTCTTCATCTTATTATTCCTTCCAGTTACATCAAGTATGAACCCTCTCAGTCAGTCCACAGGACAAGTTATACAAGTTATATGTGTTACAAAATGCACATCAAGCAAATCTCTGAGCTCAACCATATTCTATGCCTAGCAGATGCCACTTTTTTAATTAAGTGAGAGAAATTAAAGAAGTGACATAAAAGGTAAAGCCAAGTACTCAATTCCATTGCTAAACACAGTCAGTATACCTGTCTATATTACTTGAAATAGTACCTTAAAAAAATAAAGGTATCCTTTGGGTCTTAAGTTTATTAAAAAGGAAAGGATGTAAACTCTTTTTGTACTGATCACTTTTGCAGTTTGGGAAACAGGAGTACCTGCCTGCTGAAATCAAGGTCCTTTCCTTCATATCAACTTTATGTATAGAGGGTTTACTTTATGATTTATTAAATATGAATTGACTATAAAAGCCTGAGAAATTTTTTTAATCCAAGAAAGACAGAAAGAAACAGAAATAAGTGGACAAAGGAAGTAGTTCTCCACCAAAATTAATTCAGTGATTCGTTCCATGGGGAAGCATTTAGTGCCATTCTTCACTGATTCATCCTTAAAGCAGCTGAGACACCACTGGGAACAAGTCTGAGCTATAAAATCTAGCATGTTTCTTTTAGTTATGTTATTATTTGTTATTTTTTTACAGTTCTTTGCACAAGACAATATTAAGCAATCTTTTTTTGACAGAATTGCTCTGACTCCCTCATACTAGCTCTGAACTGATCTACCAGGACTTTTGAGAGGAGGATCTGAGGTCAGTAGAACTCAGGCTTACATCAGGAGAATTACTGTGTAAAGCTTACTACAGACCCTCACAAAGTAGGATGATTTAACATGACCAAGGTGAATACTCATGTCCTCAGTAATACTTTTATTAAGAAAACGTTGTTGATTAGGGAATTCCATATTAGATACTGTTTTACCTATCTGGTGAGCATCAATTTTGAGCTTTCATCATGTTTGTATATTAAAAAGGCCTTTTGTGCACTTATTGGACCTTTAGGGACAATAACTATTTGTAAAGAGAAAAAGAGAATAAACTCTTTTTTCTAACATACAGTGGAGATGAAAGTCATTATTTTCTTTGTGTTTTCTCAGGCACAGATGTGCCTGAGTAGCTAAAATAGTAAGGTAGGTGAGTACTGAATCAAACTAACTTAAATATTTTGTTTTCAAAAGAACACCATTAAAGAGTATTCTGAGATGCAATAAAACTGATTATGACTTACAGCCTGTGGGAAAAATTGATTTAGCTAGTTACTACAGAAGGTTTGATGGCTGCCCTAACAAATGTCCTTTGAGATGTAAGAGGTTTGATATTGAAGACAGAAAGGGAAGGAAAAGAAGTGAACATGAAAGGTAAAAATCCACATATAAGGTTGAAGACCTGTTGCTCATCTGAACTGATTGCAGTAGAGGAGACAGAAGATAAGAAGTGCATAGATCTGTGTCTGATCTCAGCAGGAATTAAGTCAGTGTCAGAATTTCTCTTGTATCCCTGCTCAGGAGCTGTGATACATCCTGTTACAGATGGCAATACTAAAATACATTCAGTTTTTTAAAGTGCTGATAAAATGTGGTATTGCATTACAATGTCAGACTTAAAGCCACAGTTTCATTCTTCAATTATTTAATGGTGTAAAGCATGGAGTACCTTAAAAGAATTATTTGTACTACAGAAGAAAGAATGAACATTGTGTGCTTTCTCATCTATAGTTCTCCCTCTGTAGAATTGTGTTGGGTGAAAAAGTGTACAAGAAAATAACTTAATGACATTTGAACAGAAATATAGACTATTAATCCAATTTTCCTCATATGTCTAATATGCAAAAATCTGCATCTCTAAATAAATCTACTATGATTTATCAAGAAGTAATTGATTTGATTAGGGAGGAGCAGTGGCTTTCATATGGTCTCAGTGGGATCCATCCAGAACTTTCTATCCCTCATAAAGTTGCTCTGAGTGCTGCATTTTTCTTGTGCTGTGTACAGTGCAAAAGCACTGCAGCTTAAGGGGACGAGTAGAACACAACAGAACAGGAGAAGAACAGGACAGAAATACATAAAAAAACAATCCTTGCACACTGGCCCTCAATGGGATCATTACCTTTTAGTCCAAAGCTTGAAGAGATGGGCATAGGGTGATTAGGGCTGACTCCACACAGGACAATGTATGCAGTCCTATATGTTCTGCAAGCACATATATGCAGCCAGACAAATATCTCTTGTATGCTATTGTGTGTGTTTTCATTAACCTTCTACAGTGCTTGAATTTGGCAAAATTTGAGTGATAATTTGTCACGATTTAAGTCAATGCTGTTAGTTAACTGAGGCTGAATATTTTATATTGCAAAGTTTGACAGCTGCTACTTTCCTGACTGGCACAACAAATTGACTCTGCTATAACCAGTGTGCTTTTCAGAAAATGTCTGAGGTGGTAGCCCATGTTCCATTGGAATAATTATGTTTCACCATTATTCGAGGACACAAGCTGCCACATCACATACTAAAATACAAATCAGTGTTAGTCCAATTAATTTCCCAGTGAATTGTTATATCTCAATTAGCCTCCCGCTCAGTTCCTGTTCAAGCTTTAATTCTCTCTCCACACTCTTCTCCTGACTGCAAATGGGAAGAGGAGGGTGTTTCCCATTTCTTTATTTATAATTATCTTTCTTCCTCCCAGCCCCTCACACTCCTCACCACGTATATGACCTCGCCTCACATGGACAATCCTCATCACTGGAACTTTGTTTGCCGTGCTAGGGAAGGGAGAGAGGAGTAAACAAACCTGAAAGACCACCTTGCCTCAAGTCATTTGTTCTGAAATGAAAAATACATCCAAACAAGCAAACTGTGCTGCAGCACAAGGACAAAACAAACTTTTGTGTGCCCTGCGCATGCAGCTTCTTATGTCTTTAAAACTCTGCCTAGGACCTTGACTGCAGAGGGGAAGAAATATTTATCTTGTACAACATAAAACTTGGATGTTTAACTTAGAAAGCAGCACAATTTTAATTTGCAATTTAGAGTGGTCTTTATGAAAGATCAAAATTTTCAAACATCTTTATGATAAAAATCTTCACCATTGATTTTCTTCATTTCTTTTTTATATCAGTACAGGTACAGGGTAGGAGAAAATATATTGAAATGCCTGAAAATAACCCAGGCTGCCTATACACGAGACACCTTTCCAGTATGTCTTGACAGTCACAAATCACGACTTGCATATATCCACCTTCTATCCCTTTGAGGGGCTAAATTACACTGCACTGTACATAGAAATCAAAAATACTAGTTTCATATATTTTTTTATGTCAGGATTAAGGAATTTACTTTTTTAACAATGTTGATGGATAAAAATCTAGCAGCAGGATACAAATACTGAAGAGAAATTTAAAGGATTAAACATATCAAGGCACAAATATGCCACCACAGGAAAGGCAAAGGAGAAAAATGAGGAAAACCCCCAAATCTGTATTGTTTTCACACTCTATTAAAAATTGAAAACAGCATCAAATTTTCCTGATGATTTCCCGATTAGTCCATTTTCTTCTCTGAACTTAAAGACTACGTTCAGTAAAATTCTTCACCACAGATCACTCTCATTTTAAAAATATAAAATTCCATGGCTCAAATTTAATCTTTAAATAATTGTAAATCCATATGCCTAGTATCTCCTAACAATCTCTTTTTTATTGGGAGTTTTTAAAGCAATTTACTTATAAAATACTTCTATTTTTTATACTTACATTCATATTAAGTCGCATACTTTATGTGTGCATATATATATATACACGTTGGTAGATATATACAAACACATATATTTAAATTTAAGTATATTTTTATACTTGTATATTTAAACTTTAAGCAATTTACTTATGAAACTGCAGGAAATTGTTTAGCAAATATCATAATTTTAGCTTTGGAAGTTTCATACATTCTTTGAATTAGTATGTGTTTTCACTTTAATATACCATGGCGAATACTTTTCCAAAACATACTCAATGTTCCTAATGGTGAGTTCAGAGTTTTTGGAGGGCATGGACCACAAAATGTAAGCAGTTTCTTCTCCTGATATGTAAAATGTGATATAATGGGTCAAATAATTCTCTGTTCATTCTAGTAGTATTTGCCTGGCAAAATAGCTGCAGTGGCTCTCTGCCACAAGGATAATCAGATTTTCTGTTCCATTGGAAGGTGAGGCCCACTGTGCCTGGAATTCAGGCCCTTTCTCAGCTCTTTTGGCAGTGTTTTCTTCCTATCAACACCATAAAATATAGATGATAAGAAATCTGCACTTCTTTCAAATTCTTTGTTTCCCCTGCACATTATGTTAGAAGGGAATACATAAATATTTGTCTCTAAATCTCTTGATTTCAAAAATGAGGATCAATGATAGCTGATAAAACAATGACCTAATACTAATGTAAATTCCATTAAAAAGCACTTACTGATAAATATACATTAATGTTATTGTATCAAATGGAGGGCACAGGGAAGCAATTTAAAGGACAATTATTTCAGTCAGTCCTCTTAACCTGAAACTCATAAACCCTCTGTGACTAGTGGAGTTGACAGAATAAGTCTGAGAGTGTGCCCATCCACCCCTCCTAACATTGAATGATTTTGAGTATTTTTTCCAATTTTTCTTAGGATTTAGTATACATTTATTTACTATCTCCTATTCAAAATCTAAATTATGAAAACTCCTTGTTCTACATACGAAGATCATATTTCATAATCTTGTTAAACTAAGCAATTATTTTTCTGCTTAGTGAGAATTAATATATGAAAATATACCCTACATATAATCTGATTCAGAAAAATATCCATTCATAAAGGTATAAACTAAGTTAAGCCTATATTCAGGAGCTCCATCTATTAAGAGAGATTAGCAACCTATTTTAGTCTATATTTCTAAAAATATATACAGGACATTTTCCTTAACCCAGGTTATATATCAGCACATGATCCATAAATGTCTTCTGACAATTTTGAGGAAATCATGATATTTGATTTTCATTTGCTATGCCAATGTCATGCTGATAAAAGGATTTTTTTTATGCAGCACATTTGTCACAATATTTAGCAATTACCAGTAAGAAGTTAATTTTTTCTCATTATATATAGTAGGATAAACTACTAATTTATGATTTAACTACTGATTTATGATTTTCTATTTTTGGCTTTAAGCATATTCCAGATGAGAATATTTGGATCCTGTAAATCAAGACAAAATAGTCGTAATTAGAACTGCCCACTAGAGTAAGTAATACAATTAAGAGGAAAGTACAGCCTGGGGAGACAAAGAAAATTCTGGAATAAATTGACAGTTTCATCCATTGACAAAAAACAATATCCATCCTACTTTCAAAACTCTGTCATTGACTCAATTAATGGATTTTGTTCAGCCACAAACTAACTTAGTTGACTATTACCTGAGTAGAAAAAATAAAAAAAAACTGCACTAAAATTTTGTCAGAAGAATAAGAAACCCTAAGGATAGTAAAGATATTTTTAAAGATATATTTTTGTAGAATTAAAATTTTGACCAATAAGAAGGATGTTGAAGCATGAATTTTTAATTAAGAAAGCTGAAGTAAAAAATTATGAACCTAATATTATACTGGCGGGAAAAAAAATCAATCTAAACATAATCTTCTCGGTAAAAATGTA
Source organism: Polioptila caerulea (assembly GCA_013397295.1). Lineage (NCBI taxonomy): Eukaryota > Metazoa > Chordata > Aves > Passeriformes > Certhiidae > Polioptila > Polioptila caerulea. The sequence goes on along the minus strand of VYXF01006672.1, from coordinate 138,226 downwards.
ATATACAAAGATTTAAAACCCAAAAATGAGAAGGTTTACTTGTCTTTCATGTTCCTAAATCGAAGAATTGCCTGTGTTGGGAGAGGCCTTAAAGATCATCACCCCTTTGCCATGGACAGGGACTAATTTCAATAAAATTATGGATTTAATGAAATTTTAGGTATAATAAGAGTTAAAATAGAATAGAACCACTGAACTTTGAGAAGTCAACACAGCAGATACTGATTTAACCCTGAATAAACATGACAAACTGAGGTGAAAGAAGACTCCTTTATACGTGAGTTTCAAAGCAACATGGCATGTTTACATTCAGGTTTGTTTCCTTTAACACAACATAACTAGAAGATATTTTTCCAGAGAAACACCTTGGAAGGGAAAGCTTTATAGGATCACTCATGACAGGGCTTGAGGCTCTCTTCATAGCAGTATGTCTGAAACCGTCATTCATAACTGTTTTTTAAAGAGAATACTGCTGCTACTGGGAGGCTTTTCAGACTTTTTGTGTTAATTCATCTCTTCTGTGTGACAAAAGCAGCAACACAACTGAGATATGAAACTTGTGTTTGTGCAGCCCTTTCCCCTTCACCACGATTATATGTTTTTCTTTATTGCTTATGAAAATTATGTTGCCATTCATAAGTTTTTAAGAGCTTTTGTCAGCCAGAAAGATTAATGGGCAGCAGAATAATAATAGATTTAATTTCTATTTTTTCCTTAGATAGGCAAATGTGAGTTTATTACCATAGGGTTGTAATTTTGCAGCATCAGAAAATGGTTGAGGTTGAAAGTGAACTTCCAAGGTCACCCCCTGTTCAAACAGGGCCACCTACAGCCAGTTGCTCTGGACCACATCCAGATGGCTTTTGAATATGTCTAAGGAGGGAAACCACAGTCTTTCTGGGCAACCTGTGCCTGTGTTCAGTCATCCTCCCAATCAGAAAGGCTCTCCTTGTGTCCAGACTGAGATTCCTGTGTTTAAGTTTGTGTTATTTTTCTCTTGTCTTGTCACTGAACACTGCTGAAAAGAGCCTGGATGAGTCTTTTTTACACTCTCCCTTCAGGTGTTTGTATACATTTATACCCTCCCTGAGCCTTCCCTTTAGCATAAACAGTCCCAGCTCTCTCGGCTGTTCCTCATATACGAGCTCTTCCAGGCCCTTAAGTATCTTAGTGCCCTTCACGGGACTCCCTCCAGTATGTCCAGGTCTCTACTGCCATGAGAAACCCAGAAATGGACACAGTACTTCAAGTATGGCCAAATACTTAAGGGAGAATGATCCTTTGCCTGGGACAATGCTCCTCCTTACACACCCCAGCCAGGATTTTTTGCAAAGGTCACCGTTGTCCTTTGCTAAATGTTAAAAATCTCTATTAATCTTGCAGAATAGTCTCCATTAACTTAGGTTAAATGTGTCTGTATTTCATAAACACTTCCAGGTGTTTGAAGAATTCTCTTTTACTGACTCAGACGAGATAGTAGCCTCCAAGTTTTTCTTTGGGTACTATTTTTTCAGGTGACACAGAAAAACCTTGATTCAAGCAAACATTTTCACACAGTATGCAAGGTGAACATAACAATACCAGAGCTCAATATTTGGTAAAAATTATTTTTCCTCATTTTAGCTTGGATTGCCTCATCTTTTAAGACTTCAGGCTCTCTCCCTACAGTACTATCCTTCTTAGGACACAGCAGAGCAACAGTGCTAACCATTCCTTTTTCCAATCACTTACTGCTCTTATTGGTGAAAAAAATGAGCAGTGGTCTTCAGAGCATTAGATGGTGTTCATCTAGTGAAGAAACACAAAAAAAAAGCATGATACAGTTAAGATTTTTTTGCAATGAGAAAACAGATCCAACTGAAAACCAAAAAGGGCACACAGCATGTTGGGATGTGTCTCAGAGTTACATGAAAAAAAAAAAAAAGAAATATTTAAAGTGTAGAAAGGACGAAGAGGATGTGGTAAATCTGTAAGGTTGTCTATGCCACTCTAGAGAGAAATATGAAAAACCTGGTATGACAAAACAGCCACACCATACATATAATTGAATGTCAGGTCCCAGAAGCAGTAATACTAGGTCATTCCATGCAGACTAATTAGCACTACTTCCCTACAAGGCTAATTAGCATACTTCTGCTGAGGAGTCCATGTGTTGCTGGGGTACCTCAATGCCTGTACAGCTATTTTGTTCCCAAACCCACAGTTAATCCCTTCAGAGCCAGCTCAGGCATCACTGCAGAGCCCTGCAATTACTTTAAAACCCTTTTAGTTGGTTGCATACAGAGGAAAAAGCATCACTGAACAGGTCTGTGGTTTCACAAGTCACCTTAGAGGGGCAAGGGCCAAGTTGTGCAAAGATGAGCAGATGGAAAGAGCAGATGATGTCTCTTGAGAACTGTGGCAGAATTTTCTCCACAATAAATGATAGTAATTTTTTTTTTTGGTCTTGTAATGCAATTTAACAGTCTTTGATGTGTCTAACAGGTTTGTTTTCTAACCCTCCTTGGAACTTTGCTTAGAACTATTTTTATTTCTTCCCCTGGGTTAAAGCAAGGGGAATGCCGTGGGAGGATTCATTATTTTTCAGATATGTTTTGAAATTATAATTTGATAATTATGAACCATGAATAAGAACTAAATACATTTATATCTAATTACAATATATTGTAAAGTCTTCTCCAGTGAGCAAAATCCTACTTCAAAGTGAGAAAGTGGCATAATATGCAAAATTTTGAAAATATTTTACCCACAAAGAGAAAACCTACAGGAATGTTATTAACATCTCAGTATGACACCAATTATACTTATATGTGTATCTTTCAGAAAGCCTAAGTAAAGACAAAAATTAATTTCCATAGATTGAACAGGCTAAGTACACACAGAGCATATAATTAATTCAAAGACGTGAGGCTATATTGTTTAAGCAATTTTTTTTCACACTAATATTCAAGATTATGCTTCATTAAGCTTATTGGATGAGAAAATCATATTTATATATTTTGTGTTATACATTTGGAGGCACTAACATTCAGAAGCTGTTTCCCAATGTATTACATTAGGTAAATAATTTGATAGTGCAACAAAATCTTCAGTTAATATAAAGAAAAAACAAATTTTAAAAGTCAAAATATAGTGAAATATGTTGGAAGCAGAAATTGTTTAATACAACATACCTCTCTTACTTTTCAACCTTTTTTTCCTATTAAAAAAAAAGTATTTTTTCCAACTGCATCACACGTGCAGAAGAAATTTGTTTTAGTTCTGTTGATGAAAGCTGGAAAATAAATCCTATCTAAACCCTCTGAATATGTCTGCTAAATTCAATTACACATATAGCTCTTAAATAAATGCCCCATTGAAAATCTATCAATTCCAAGCATGTAGAGATGATCAGCTGTTGACTCAGCACTAATATGAGGTACAGGAGCTTTCACATAAAAATGTGATCCCATTCCCTGCATTTTCCAGAGACACAAATTTTAAGTAGAAAAATCTAGAGAAAATAGTAATAATTCTTTGAAAACAGCAAACAAAGTCCAAACAAGTAAATTGTGTAGACAATCTAAAAGAGCGCTGAAAAATCTGAGTAACAAGTGAAGAAAAACAATCACTCATATAATCCTGTCTTCCAGAGACATTACCCATGAAGAAACATTACCTTGCTGTGTGAAGAATGCTGTGTCTTACAGAAACCTAAGACAGGATCACAAAATGACCTGTAGATAGAGGATTAATCTAGAATTCCTCTTAAATCAATAAATATTATTCAGGTTCAAACAGTGAATTCATAACTTCACCCCTTTTAATTATGGGCAGGTGTGTGTCCTGGATTTGGCTGGGTCAGAGTTGCTTTCTCTTGTTAAGTGGTGCAGTGCTGTGTTTTGTGTTCAGTGTCAGAATAATGTTGATAACACGTGGATATTTTCGTTGTTGCTACATTGTGCTTACCCTAAATAAAGGACTTCTCAGTATACCATGCTCTGCTAGTGAAGAAGTGCACAAAAAGCTGGGAAAGAGCATAGCCAGGACAGCAGAGTCACACCACAGAATATCCCCTCCAATATATAAACTTGGGGGAATTGCCTGGAAAGGGGCTGATTGCTGTTTTATCCTTTCTTTCAATTCTCCTCCCTGCCAGAGGGGTGGTGGTGGGCAGAGACTGAGGGGTTGTGTGATATTTAATTTCTGTCTTGGGTTAAACCACAACAATGTCTTAATATACATTACTGAAATCTCAGTGCAGAGCTTACAGTAATACTCAAAAGCAAGGACTGGCTCTCCAGGGGCTTCTTACCCTGCAAACAGCCTGCTACTTGACTGTTATGTCTTAAAGAGTTGGAAGCTCAGTATGAAAAACTTGTTAATGCTAAGCAGCAAGAGAAGTACCCAGGTAGTCAAGAGAGAAAAGCAATTACTGTCATCCATGTAATTCATAGTCCCAGTTCTCTTTGCCTCTGACTTAAGCCCCATATGTTATTGGTATCTTGAAGGAACATCTGTTCTTTCTCTTTTCCAGAGCATTGATTAAACACAGGCTGAAATCAATGCACAGTAAACATCGTCCCTAATCATAAGACATTTCCATCAGCCAAATAAGATCATAGTTTCATCAGGCTTTGTTGAGAGATTATTTCCCCATTTGAGGTCCATGCAGTGATAAAGCAGAATTAATTTTACGTAGTTTTGGTTTTACTCACCAAAATCTTTTGTAATAGTTTCTTTAGTTGCACTCCTTTTCTGCTCTTTGTCTACATCAACAATGACAGTATTATTATTGCCTTAACTACTGGGACTGAAAGCTTGGGGTTTTTGGGTGTGAGGTATTTTTTCCTCCTAAAAATGCTACATTTAAGGCACAAAACTTTCCCCAAAAACAGGAAACCAAGCCATATGCAACCTAGAAACAAAACACTTTGACAAATGCTGGTGTGGGTTTTTTTCTTAATACTGCTGGAGAGATACTAAATAAGCTCTCTCATATCAGTTATATAATCTCCTATTTTTTGGTTTTTTGTCAGACATCATACGTGCACAGTGGATTAAGTTGTTAAACACAAACCAAAGCAGTAATAGTGCCCAGGATGTCAGGGTGCTGAGGTGTACTTACATTAATGTGCACCTTTCCTGAAACGTCCTTCTAAAATATTACATTCTTGTGTCTTCAGCACATTGGCTCCTGCTTCACTGAAAATGATGTGTTAAAATTGGTTGAATTTCCCAGTAACTGAGACTAGTTCAGGTATATCCAAAAGTGTACAGAGAAGCTGTGGAATTTCCATCCTTGCAGATGCACGGCATGAGACTGTACATGACCCTGAAAAACTGGTTGTTGTGTTAAAACTGACCCTGCTCTGAGAGGAGAGTTGTGTTAGGCAGCCTTCCAAGATTTCCTTCATCCCAAATGTTTCTGTGATTCTAAAATATTTCCATCACATCCGCTATTCTTGTCATGTCCTTGTGTACAAAATTTTTAAGTTTTGCAAAGAAAATTTGATGGTGTGAGAGGCAAGATCAGGTGACAAGTCAGGGATGTTTTGTTCCACTTACTTGGATTCCACCCATGGAGATTTGTGTTCCTCCATCATCAAATCAGGAAGTCATCACAATTCCTGGAACTCACTTTAGAGCTCATTTTATTCTCTGCATCAAGGCTTGTCTCATTTGTTCTGTAAACCATAATTGAGAGGAATAAAAAAATTTCCTAACTTTGTATTTAATTTAAGTAACTTGAAAACTTAGTCTCCCAAATTATTGTTTTAAGGAAATTTATTTTAAAAAAATAAATAAATAATTTTATATAGAAATTAAACAACAAAAAAAAAAATTAAAAACTTCAGCACTCTGTTTACTAATAGCCTGTAACTAGCATGACTTACGATTCTGACATCTCTACCAACAACATCTAAAGTAGAAAATGTTATTTTTAGACCTTTGTATCATTATAGAAGATAGCAGCCAAATTACATAATAATTTTCTGAATTACAAGCAAATGGTACTCTGAGAACTTTACCTTCTCTTCCATGATAAATTGATCTCAAGGAAATTTCAAATAATTTCCTAAGGTAATGCTTACTGTGTCATTTAGGCAAGAAATTATCCTGGAAATCAGTCTGAAATGACAATATACAATTATAAGAGAACTTTTTATGCAAATAAATTTTTTGTGCCCATTGTTTTTATCCTGTCTGCTCAACAAAAGTTGCCATTTTGATGCATTCAGGGAATCACATTAGCTCTGGGAGTTCATATTTAAATATGCTCTTCACATCTACTGAGAGAAAAATGCTCAGATTTCAAATATTTTTGATGTAATGCTTCATAAAAAAAGCACACAGTCTCTGAGGGATTATGCCACTATTTCTATTTAATTAAATTGATTAAATTAAAGAGAATGGTGGTCTAACCTCAAAAGGAAAATATATTTCATTTATGAAAAATGTTGCCATTTATTCTGCTCTATTACATGTACAACACATAATGTCTTCAGTATGAGATTCCAGCTTTTCTAACAAGTTATTTTTTTATATAAGCATTAAGGTGATCTTGAACATTTGAAAAACTTCTTTATGTCTCAATGTGTTACCTTAAAAATACCAGAGTCCCTTTCTCCTACCCTCTGGTTACATCTACAGATAGCAGCTAGGCTAGTGAGCATGTTAAGGTACCTTTCAAAAATGCTACAATTTTGTACAGTTGCTGTGCATGCATTTAATCAAGGAAAAAACTGTTGTCAGAGTTCCTCTGCTACCCTCAGGACCAACAAGAATCTCTGAGGAAGTACTATAGCATCCCTCAAGGGATATAATGTAAGTAAACTGAATATGATACATCTAGGTCACACACTAGGATGAAAGAAACATGTTTAAAAACTACTGATCTAGACCCCATAATCCTTTAGTCTGTTTTTGAAAGGCTTAGTTTGCCTATATTTCATGCAATTTTTTTTCCGTTGTTGGTTTTCTTGTTTAGTTTTTTTCCCCTTTGGTTTTGTTTTTGCATGTTTTTCTGTCTTGTTTTTATTTTTTAATGATCATGTGACTTTTACACAAAGGAAAACAAACAAGGTTAATACCAAATTGTGGGCTGATGAGGTAGAAGGGGAAAACAGAATCACAGAATAACTAAAACTAAAAAAGGGATCTCTTGAGATTAGCTGGTCTAACCCCATGCTCAGCCAGGGCCTGCCAAAGCACATTATCCAGGACTGTGTCCAGTTGAGTTTTGAAGCTCTACACAGACAGAGACTCCACAGACTCTCTAAGCTACCTGTCCCACTCTTTGATCAGCATGACAAGTAAAAAGATATTTCCTTGAATTCACATGAAATTTCATGTGTTTCTGTCTGTACCTGTTATAAACAAGGCTGGCAACCTTTAAGCTGGTTAACTCATTTATTTTAACTTAACAAGTGAGAACAGGGGCCAGAGGATAAGCCCAGGCCCCATGCAGCAAACCAGGACAAACCTTTAGCAGAGCAGTGTGAACAGCATTACACAGAACTGTGCAAACACTGTAACACTCTGGGTGGTTCCTGCCACCAGAGGACCTGGTGATGTTGCCCTAATTTTTCAGTTTTTCTGATGCACTTTCTAACTTGGTGTTTTCGTAGTTCATAGTTCTTTCTCACACACGGGTGTTATCATTAGAAGCATGTTTATGTTAAGATGAGGTTATTTACATACTTTCTCTTAGGGTAAAAAAAACAACTGAGGGGCAGTTGTCTTGACCAACAGGATGGGAGAGGCGTCCACCTTCTCCTCCAATCCCTGGTCTGTGTCGAAATGCTATAAATATGGAGTCAGATGTTTTAATAAATAATTTTTAGCCTTCTCACAAGAAAGTGTGTCCATGTGTGTTTTGCATGTCCAACAGCAACATGGTGCAAAGCACCTGAGCAGTTTTTTATAGTCTCTGGCACCTTGCGGTTTGGCACGCTTTCAATCCTTCTGTTGATTGGCTCATTTCTAGGGTCTCCATTGGTTCATAACTTTGTGCACTCCTGACCAATCATTTTGTGATTGCTTCATTCGATTGGTTGCTCCATTCCTCACTCTCTGTTTGGGATGATGATATTTCTGGTGAGGTTATGACTCTAGAATGTTCCTTGACTCAGTCTACTCAGCCATTATCCCAACCCTATCCCATGGCCACACCCACATATTTTATCCCACCAACCTCCAACAATCCAACATCAACTGAACTATTTTAAGCAACTACCATCAATTAAACAGTCTTCAATTGACAACATACTAATTAATTATAGAAAACCAGCAAAAAACAACTACTTTTCCATAACATACCCATTGCAATTTGTTCCTGTCATCAGATATTGCTGAGAAGAGGAGCATTTCCACTCACTGCTTCAGGCTGGAATCCTACCTCTCTCTCAATTTCTTAGAATATGAAAGTTGTTCAATCCCTTAATAACCCTGATGATCCTGTGTTGAACCCATTCAAGTTGCCCAGAGAAGTTGTGGATGCCCTGTCCCCAGAAATCTTCAAGGCCAGGTTGGATGGGACTCTGAATGAGAGTAGAACTATTTGATATTTCTTAAATTTTTCCTTATTTTAAAATTGATTTTTAAAAACAGAATCATTTGTCACCTCAATCACCTTATGTTCTCAAGACAGAAATATTCTTTCACTCCAAAGTTCTGCATTCAACAATCAGAGAGGTGAAAAGTTTCCTTTTATTTTATATTTCCTCCTTCCTTTTTTTGTACTCTGGAAATGTTAAAAAGAGAACATTATTAACAGATTGATCTGCTCTTACAGTCTGTATGTAACACTGTGAGCACTTCCTTCAGCATTTTATTGAAGCATCCCCCTGCAAAGGTGATTAGCAGACTGCATATCTGAGGAAGAACAGTTACAGGCTTCATCTGCATTTACAAAAAAAAAAAGAAAAAAAAAAAATTGAAGGGGTCTTTTTTTTTAGTTTGCCTTTTCAGCATAAAAAATTAATCATGAGTAACAATATTAATAATGGAAAGCATGTCTTGCATTCAAAGTCAATATACAAATTTTTAAAGGAAAAGAACCTCTGATTATCTTATAGGGAACTTTTTTTAAAAAACAGATATAAGATATGATTGCAGTTAGAATATATTCTAAAGAGCATCCGAAAATCAGTATGGACAGTTTCCCTCAAAAAACAAATGATAGACCGCTCTTCACATATTCTTTCAAGCAATACATTAGAAAATATTGGCTTATGGTATTGAATTGGAGGAAAATCAAATAACATACCTGCTTAAAATCAATTTTCTATAGATTTTCTTAGTCTGGAACTTCGGCTTATTCTCCTGCCCAAAACTATGTCAAAATAAAATTCTGCGTTTAGCATGAGTGTGACCTCACCTTGAGTGTTGTGAGCACTCTGGAGCCCCCCGCCCACGAAGGATGTGTCCAGTGGAGGGCTGGAAGGCAGGCCCCAGGGGGAGCTGCTGAGGGTTCTAAGTTTGTCTAGGCTAGGGAAAAGGAGGCTGAGGGACAGCATCCTTGCTCCTTTCTACAGCTTCCTGAGGCAGGGAAGTGGAGAGGGAGGAGTTGAGCTCCACTCCCGGATACCCAGGGATGGGACGTGGCTTCAAAAATGCATCAGGGCACTGTCAGAACGGACAGGAGCAAACAAATGTTTACCAGCAGGAGGTGTAACCTTGGAATAACCTTGCTGGGGAGATGGTCGGTATCCCAAGCCTGTCAGTGTTTCAGAGGCATCTAGGCAATGCCCTTAATGGCATGCTGAGCTTTTGTTCTGCTCTGAAGTAGTCACCGAGTTGGACAAGATGATTGTTGAATTTCCTTTCCAATTGAAACTAGTCTCTTTTTTTTCTGTTCAATTCCACACCATTCTAAATATTGAGTTATATTTTCAGACATCCCCAGTGAACTTTCCACTAATTTCTAGTTCATTTTGACTGACTACTTAGCTAAAGTATAATAATTTTATCTCATAAACTATGTGGAGTATTTGAAGAAAATTACTAACACTCTCAAAAGTTGGGTTATTTTCTGTAATTTTGATCCATTTTAATTTGAAGTAATATGAATAAAATCCTCTTTTATGATATATCTTACATATAGCAAGAAAAATATATAAAGAAAAACTGTTAGTATGAAATGAAGTAAAGAATATATTACCTTTAAAGAAAACTTCCCACAGGAAACAAATTTTAATGTAGCTAAACACGTCTTAAACCGTCATTAAAAATATGTCCTAAAGAAATTAAAGGAAAATCAGATGCAAAANTGAAATGAAGTAAAGAATATATTACCTTTAAAGAAAACTTCCCACAGGAAACAAATTTTAATGTAGCTGAACACATGTCCTAAACCTTCATTAAAAATATGTCCCAAAGAAATTAAAGGAAAATCAGCTGCAAAAGATAAGATATTTAACAGCAGAAGGATCACTGACTAGACCTAGGAGTTTGTTCCCATAAGATTTCTCTTCCTGCATATACAAATCTTCAGGGCAGCATCAATTCTGTTTACTGATTATGACATTTGCAAGAAGGAAAGAATATATGAGGAGACAAAGAAGGGGAAAAAAGAAGTTTTCTTTCTGTGCATTTCATGTGTTCCACAGAGGACACAGACAATCTTCAGGAACTGTCTATGAATATGCAGTTTAAGCTATTTCTGTTGATTTGGAATGACCCTTGGCTGTCATGGATTCTGCTCTTCCTGGAAGAGAAACTATTCTTACGTTAATGCACTTCCTTGAGTTAGGCTGATTCCAAAGATAACTGATATTTAAAAGGAAATTAAAAAGGATCATGAAAAACGTTATTGAAAAATAAATGTAAAAGTGAAATAAAGCTGGAATTTAATGTTTATTTTCCTATATCAATGCATAACTATTCAAGTAACTATCTTGATTTGTGGCACACACTTCAAGATTCAGACATCTGAGTCCAATTGTTTTTTATATTCTTGAATGACAATCTACATCTTGAAACAAAATTTACAATTTAAAACTTCCTTGAAATAGATCTAGAGCTGTAAATTTTTAGTATCAACCACTGATCTTACATTGATAGCTAGAAGAATAAACTTTGCTAAGCTAGACATACATGAGACATAATCTCCCCTCAGTGTTTCCTCTAGGAATCCTAGAATTTAATAAACTGAGAAGTATCAATTTTTCTTTCACCTTTGTCCACCTTTTGAAGCAAATTCATAATTTTTCTCCTTTAAATTTTTCAGAATAGCATAAAGGATATGATCTAAGGGGTGTGTGATACAAAAGTGTGTGGCTGAAGGCTGCTCAAGCCTAAAACCTCCAAGTCCGCAGCTCAGAATAATTTTTTTGAGTGATTCATTTGATCTGGATAATTCCTCAATGAGGAATTTGAGCTTCTTCAGCCTTAAGAGGAGAAATCTTGGGCAGACCTTCCTTACCAAAATCTGACTGGAGGATGCAGAGAAGATAAAGGTAGATCCTCTTCAGAGTCGCACAGAAATAGGATGAGAGTCAAAAACATGAGCTGAAATATGGGAACATGACTAAATATAAGGAATGAACATTTTCTAGCACAAGGTGAGACATCAATGGAAAAGTGTTTTCTTCCAGAAAAAATATGGGAGAGGGAGTGGATAAAATAAATTAAGAATGATTTTCATACAAATAGAACATTTTTACATACCTTACATTTCATAGTGACAGTATAATTTGTTTTTTAAAATTTCCTATTGTGCATAAGAGTGACTAGTCTGATTTAAAATTCACTTAACCTGCAGTTTGCCTCCTGACAACTTGTGCATATACAGTACTAGATAAAAATCTGGAAATGTAGCAGGCATGTAATCACACAATAACTTCTACAGGCAGGCTGAGATAGCAGATAGCTGGGAATCAAACCCATCAGAGCAGCAGGCACAGAGGTTTGGGCTGATAAGCTGCAGGCAGTAACATGGTGCAAGGTGGAGGAGAGAGGATTGGCAGCCAAAGTCAGGCAGCTACTGAGTACAGGGAACAGATTTATTTGGTCAGAGACCCTGAGAGGATCCTGTTCAGGACACAATCACAGCCAACATTATCTCTGCCTCCCTGGAATTGCAGTAAATCTCTAACTACCCAAAGAATGCAAGGAACTTTACTAGGCAATTACTATTTTCTCTGGTGGATGGCTGCTGAACAGTGCGTTGTATAAATGTATAGCACATTTTTTGTATTTAAAGGTGTTTTATTTGATTTTATATTCCATCTATTTTCCCTCACCTCCTCCTCCTAAGAGACTGTTGTTTACTTAAACTCAAAAACATGTTCAAGTTTACTTTTGATTTTAAGTTTTCAGACCCAAAGGTGCCTGAGGCTATACTGAAGTTAGTTTTATGAAACTTCATCAATATTTGGAAGGAAAGGTTTTCACAGGAACATATAAATATTCCCCTTATAACAGGAAAAAAAAAAAAAAAAAAGGAGAAATGCTGCAGAAATTTATGCAAGAATAGAAAATTGCTCAGGATTTACCAATTACAAATTGACTTTTCTCTAGGAATAACAAAAAATATGAATTTATTGAGACAGCTTTATATGGAATGATAGCCCAGGATAACATGTGGACATAAAAGAGTTAGGTTGAATCATTTAGTAGGAGAATGCTGTGTACTGTGGAAGGGAAAAGTTTATGAGGAAAATGTATTAGCTGGGCATGACTGGTAAATTTAATTAATAGTGAGTTTTAGACTAGATATTTCCAGCCCTGTAGCAGTGATTTCATAGACCACTTGGAAGGACTTTTGAGATGAGTGTCTGAAACAGATGTTAGATACTTCTTCCACCAACAGAAAACACAACCATTTACAATGTCTTTATGCTTGTTTGCATGTTTATTGCCTAATTCATATCCATGACATTTCTGAATGAAGTGACTATTACTTACCCTTCTTTGAAAATTATAATTATAGTAATCAAAATCTCAAACAAGTTTTGCACTTTGCTTTTACAGGATGAAAGATAATAAGGTTTGATTCCCTCAAAAAAAAAAAAATCTATAAAACTCTATACTGCTCCTACATTTTTTAAGCTTACAAAAAGGCCAGAAAAATCCCTCATTTGTATTTTTTTAACAATAATATCACTTTACATTGTGTGTTTCTTGTTGTTTGCTCTGTCTGAACTACATTTTAAACAGAATTCTCTGTCTCATATTGAATGCTGGAATTGCTTCATAATATACTTTCTTCCTTTTACAGCATTTTTAAAGCACAGATGCAGACCTATTATTTTGTTGGTTTACTCCTGATAATTTGTACCTTTGCTTGAGTTATCAGTAGTTTATGGATAGGCACAGAAAAGCTATAAAAAATTACTGCCCTCTGTATATACACACAGAGAGAATATATGTCTACATATAAAATACTGAAGAAAAGAACATTCAAAGTCTGTAATACTCTCATGCTCTGGAAATGGAGTCATAGATGCCTAATACTTCAAACCTTACAGGACATTAAACGAGGAAAATGGAGTCCCATATTTAGTCTACAAACAACAGAATAAAGACATGTGAAAGGCAAATATCTTCTGAAGTTCAAACTCAGACCCTATGTGGTGATACAGGGAATGATTGCAACTCGTGTTATGAGTTCCTTTTTCATTAGAAAAGCCTCTTAAAAAAAAAAAAAAACCAAAAAAAACCCAAAGATAATATTTGTATCTCTTTTCTCCCTCTACAATAAATTGTGTGTTTCTGAGACATGAACTGAAATGCTGGCTCTCTTATATTTTAAGTTTGTGCCAAAAGTTTGTTCCATGTGTGGAATCAATTTGTCCTATTAAGAAACAAATACTCTGAAGAGTTGAGCCATCAAAATAGATGGAAAAACAACCTTTTGCTGTGTGTTCAAATAACAGATGCTGCATACAAAAGTACTACTTTAGAACAACCCCAATAATTCTTACACTGAAATTAAGTCTTGTAGTGAACAAATGGACTTCTGAAAAGTAATATTTTTAGATTGGGCAGAAAAAATCATTAAGATCTATAAATATTAGAGATCTTATTGATATGACAAGAAGTTTTTTGGGCTGAATAATAAGAAGACTACAGAGGAGAAAAAGGTTAATGAATATACTGAACTGTAGTTGCTATGGGAACCAGCAATGCCTTTTACCTATGATTAGACACTGAGATAAATCAGGTCTATGTTTGTATCTGTATACCTGTGGGAGGAAGGTTATTTAACTTGAAGAAATAAATTCATGAGAGACAGACAAGAAAATGCACTCTTTCATATTCCATTTACATCTTGAATTGTCCACCCTCAAAACTGTGCTAGCAATTTCTCTGTTTCAGTGAAATAGCTTTGGGTTGGGAAAATCAGCAGCTGCTCTTCTCCAAGGTCAGATGATTCAGCCGAGTAAAATCTCCCCACAAATAAACTCAGCTTAAAGAATGAACTTTATTAAAAAAACAAAAAACAGGTTGCTTACTGAGTTTAATGTACACCTGGCCTCAAATGGCTTCAAATCTATAGTTATTATAAGTATTCAGATATTCTGAATTTGCCCTAGATCTTGGAATACATATTTTATTGGTAATCTAAATCTCAATGAAAAGTTAGAAATGGACCTTTATCAGTACACTCCTTTGGCACACAATCTCAAAAGCACTATGAAAGTTCTGGTAACTCTTTATCTGATTACCTCTACTAAGCAAGGGAATAAGGTACTCTGAAAGTAATATCACTTTCTAGAAGAGAACTTCAACATTTTCATTAAATATAAGATACTCAAATTCTAGATCACAATGGCTTTGTATGCATTAAAAACAATCAATAAATCCTCCTTCTCTCAGTACACCAATGACAGATGATTCAATATTGAGTCAATTTTATCATGCAAGTTTTGCTTTTTACCTTTTATCTTATTATTTTTTCAAAGATAATTCCATTACTTGTAATGTCACTCTGATACCCATACTTGTAGGTCATGGAGAATTTCCATTAGAGTTTTAATTTATTACACCATTTTCTTTTCTTCAAATTCTGGCACAGGAAAATTGTAGGAATTAACGTAAATCTAGTAGTACTTTCAGAGTATGAAATAGACTGTAATAATAATAAAATCAGAATTTGAAATGAAAATCAAAGCACAAAGACCTATAGAGCACATCTTGGTTTAAATGTTGCTTTTAGTACACTATCACTTACATATAAGAAGAAAAATGTAGCTGTGAGTAAGACAGCATGTGAGGAAACAGAAAGGGTATTGAATGCCAGAATCATATGAAAAGTCTTTTTTTTTTTTTTTTTTTCCAGCCACTGAGGCATTCCCTTTTCCTCACTATCTAGATCATACTCCTTTATGAGACCAAACAGGAGGACCTCAGCTACAGACAATCACAACCACCTTTTAATTGCTGGTTTTGCTTCCTAGAGTTTTTCCAGTGTGACAGAATACATTGTGGAAAGTGTTAGGTTGTGCCTGACCAGCTTGAGATGCAACAATTCTGTGTAATGTAGGATAAAATGAAGGAATGGTGAACTGCACCATGGGCTGTAAAAACAATGCTTCTAAAGTTGCTTTCAAAAGGAAATGGAAAAACTGCCAAGATTTTTTTCTGATGATGTTATATTAAGCAAATGTAGGAAATAAGTAAAGTGCATATGACTACATGGTTGTCCTCTAGTTTATGTTTCTCTAACACAAATCAACCAGTGCTATAAACATATGGACCTGCTTGGTTCATTTGCCTAATTTTTTAACAATGTAGGCCATTGTGTACATCACATGGTTTGGGGAAATCAGAAATTTCTTCTACATTTAACCTGCTATAAATCATTAATTAAAATCCCTTCCTGTAAGTTTAGTCAATTCAGATGAAGAAATTAGAGAAGAAGAATTATTTTGCTTCATGATTTGTAACTAAATTGGCTTCTAAAGCAATTTCTCTTGCATTTAAAACTGTTTTTTAAAGTTAACTTAATGAAAATACACAATCAGCACTAGTTCTAGGTGAATCAAACCAAATTTTTAATACTTTGCTTTATTAATGGTTTGTAAACATTCAAATTACCATGTTCTTGACATAATCTCACATATTATTTTTGTGCTTAAAGAATTCCTAGGGCAGGAATCAGAAAGGAGGAATGTCAAAACTATTCTTTCTATTTATTTTATTTATCTTGTGACATTAACAAAATTAAGCTCTTATTCATATTCCACCTAACAGATTCTAACAATGAGACACATGCAGACTTCCATAATCCATTCTGTACTGTTTTTTAGACTGTAAAAAATATCTTGTCTAATGTTTTATTACACACTATTAGGAATCAAAATACAGAGTGTCTGAAATTCCAGCAACTGTTTTAGGAATGTAAAAACAAACATATAAGATGGTCTCAGTCATCAATCTTAAAATACTTTGATATAAATAACCTGTCTCTCCATCACCAAAATTTGACCAAATACTAAAATCAAATGGAACTTACTATGTAAGTACATCACTACAGATCTGTTTGCTCCTTTTGTGATGATTTTTGAATAAAGAACTAAAATTTTCAAGCTTTGGGTGGCCTGGTAATGGCAATATCCTAGAGCAGCATCTAGAAATGTTTATTAATGTATATTAATATTAATTAATATACATGCATATTAATGTAGAAATACCATACTGCAGCCTAATAAAGCAAAAGAAATTTACCAATCTATACATAAAGTAGCCAAATAAAGTTCTGATTGCTGTATTAATCTACTTCATTAAATCTAAAAATCTGTTTTAAGAAACCTGAAGGTTCATAGTCTAGTCTTGTTCAACAATTTGAATCAGAGCCAGAAGCCATGAGTGTCTTTAGAAAAAAGTTCCTCTAGTGCCCATCAGATGCAGGATGGTAGAAGAGAGCTTTCTAGTGACTCTTACTACTTCAAATTGTTAAAATAAAATCTAAATCACTCATGTGACTTTCACAGTAGAGGGTGACATAACAGGGAGAGCTAAGTACCTGTATGTAATGGAAATCAATGCCTTTTAAATGCCTATTTTAAGAGATTTTAAAAATCCTTCTTTAATACAATGAATGGATTTTTTAGTATAATTTTGTGCTATATTTTTGTCTTCTGATTTGCACTACACAAACTGCTTTCCCCACCTTTTTTTACTTATATTTTGTGTTTAAAAGTGCTTAAAGTGGAATATTTAAAGCCTAAAAAAGTTATCACAAAGTGAGTTTTCATAGCAGAATAATAAAAGCATTTAAAATAAAGAAGAAAAAAATAGGTTTGTCCTCTTCTACATATTAAATAGAACATCATTCAGGTGGCTACTTGTGCTTACACATATTTCACTGATTGCTGCCATAACTTTTAATGACAACCCTGCCTTGCATTGTGGCTTTTCCCTCCAGACAACAACATCTCAAAGATGAGAGGAATTAAATGATTATGTGCTATGATTTTAGTTTACTTAATACCTTTACACTTTTTCCCCTTCTTCCTACAGACAAGGGGAGCTCTGAAGCCTGAAATGAAATCTGAGCTGACAATCTGAGCTGACAAGGTTTGTTTTTCTCCTGGATAATATATAATCTAATACTCTGATAAAATATTATAATGGTGAGAGTGATTATGACTGTAAGAATATCATATCTGTATTTTTATTTTTGAAGACAGTTGTGTTCATTTACATGCTTAGGGTTTGCCTGGGATAGAGGGTTTTTGGGGTTTTTTGTTTGGATTTTTTTTTGTAATATCTGCGGTGGGGCTGTGTTTTGGGTTTGTGCTGGAAACAGTGTTGATAACACAGAGGTGTGGTTGCTATAGTATTTGTGATGAGTCCTCTGGAAGTCCTGGCAGTCATGGTCACCTCTCAAACAGCCCCTTCAATGCTCTGCACAGTCCTCACAGCATCATCTTTCCCACCCACTCACTCTAAGTTAGATTTTCTAAAGTGGTTTCCCACTCAGACCCCTGAGGTGAATAGAGGAAGAAAACCTCGAGAATTTATAACTCATGAGCTATTAGGAATATGTGCAATATTCAAAAGCAACCAAGGAGATAATGATGTTTGGCCTTAACTTGCCAAAGCAAGCAGGCACACTTTCATGCTTGAATTCTTCTTACATTTTCATTTTGCTTCATATTTTCAAACAGCCAAGGAGAGTAGGAAAAGCAGCAAAAACATAGTTAATATTTATAGTTCTCTTAAAGATCTCTTCCTTTTATGGTGACACACCAAATAAAACAAAAGCTTTTAAAATGCTAAAATAAGTCAATCCACTGCAGGTTTCAGCAATTCTGCCACTCCCCTGGATCTCTCTTCCTGTCAAAAGATTAGAGAGGGAGAAGAGGAAAAGCATACATATATCAGTTGGCTGGCCTTTCCAACTTTTATCAAGATCTTCACTCTACAAACAAATTTCAGATTTATGAAGTTATGCTTCTTCAGAAACTACAGGAACTGATGTTTTATATTTGCCTACTTGCAGGGAACTTCACAGAGAATTTACACTTTGAGTGAATGAACATTCAGGATACATAAAAATGAGTAAGCATCCTTTTTGCCTTGTACTTGTGTTTTAATTGAGAATCAAAGCCAAGCTGGGAAAACATATCATTGCTTATACAACCACTCAGCTTGACAGGGCAGATGGAAAATTGGGCTAAAAATAGAAAGCACTGGAAAGCAGTTCTTGCTGGGTGAATTTCAAATACAGGGATGAGTTAGAGGTGTATGCACCAAGCATAGCACACAGAAAACCACTGACTAACAAATACACAGCTTGAGCAGGAAAATTTAATGGTAGCCTTCAAACAAGTAGAAGTGATAAAAAAGGAATGACAGTCTGCAATGCTTGATTTCTTGCTGAGTAAATCCTCACGATACATTAATAAGATGTAGTTTACATGAATCATCTCTTAATATCTCAATTTTTTTCCTAAGCAGCACAGTAAAAAGATAAAAAACAAACAACCTCTCCTCCCAAAAAAGGGAGAGGACACATACTAAATACTTGGAATACTAAAAATATCCTCTTCTGGAGTTTTTGCTCCACACATATGCCCAGTGAAGTGCTCTTCTTTTGTCCAACTAATGAGGTTTCCCAGAGATTTCTATACAGAAAAACTGTTACTCAATATGTCTCTCTGCAACAGAAGAGATATCCTTTACTGTCTTTTTTTTTCCAAGAAATTCATTATGAAATAATATGAAGTTATATAATCGAAGCATGGAGATAAGAAACATGTGGCTCAGTTTAGCCTGAAGTAAACTGTGAAGGGGAGCACTTCATAGAGAGCAGGTATTTTTCAAGGAACATCTACCCCACACCCCAACTCACACATGCCACAAATTACTTCCCAACACCCTTTAACACAGATAAAATTCACAACAAAAGCCACATCTCTAGCATTTCCATTGAAGGTAAAGGTCATCCTAATGCCTTAGATTTCTGAAGAACTGGGAGACATCACTATCTAATTGCAAAACTTCTGTCATTTTGGCTGTAAAACAAAGTGACAGTCTGTCAAAAGAGAGAAATAGATTACAGAGAATGGAAACTCTTTGTATTTTATAGATATCACATCTAGAGGGCCATACAGAGAAATGCACACTTGCACACACCCTGAACATCTCTCACATCCCATGGAGTTGCTCACTTTCCAGGTTTGACTTCAAATAAGCACTCTCAATACTAAAAATTACATTGGCTGAGCTATCAGCTGTCTGAAGGGGTTTTTTGTCCCTCATTTCAGTGTGTAGTCAAATGGATATTAAATAAGATTGGTAAAAGGTAGCCTAAAGAAGATAATATTGAAACTCCTGAAAGAGATCTTAGCTCATTAAAGGAAGAGTCTGCTTGTAGGCAGCCAGATTCTCACAGCAGCTGTTTTGTAGCAGGTGGTAGGTGATATGAGGTCTGAAAAAGAAGGATCCAATTGTTGACAAATAGAAAAGAATGGACAAAGAAATAGAAAGTTGTGGGGTTTCTTTTCCTAATTTACTAAAAAGGTATTGAATACATAAAACGTCAGTTCTTTGTTATCACCAGTAATTTTTTGTATTTTTATAGTACATACATAACAATACAAAATTCCCTTTTACCTCAGTTAGCTTCAGTTTACTTACTGTCTGTCAGATAATTGCTCAAAAAGACCACCACAGGTGGTCAAGTCACAAGTTCCCACCATCTGGTCCTATATCTGAAGATACAAGAATGCTCAAAATAGAACAAAAAAAATTTTGAAAGTAGCAGGAGTTTCTTGCTACTAAAAGCACTAAACATTTGTTTTCAGAAAATGAAAAAAAAAATAGGTTTGTCAAGAGGTGAAGAGGGCTTTAAACTAAAATTGCTGAGGAAAGGGGAACTCAATCCATCTCACTTCTACCAATTTAATTTCAGGGACAGCGAGAGATGCCCAGGCCCTAGAAAGGGATCACAGGTCAGCAGCAGAACACCCGAAGAACATTACAAAGGAATTACGGCCACTCCAGCCAGCAAGTCAGCTCCATCAGGGCCCAACTTAAATATGAATACATGTAGGATGGGAAATAAACTGTGAAGGAGGTTGGGACAGATTACTCAAAGAAGCTGTGGATGCCCCATCCCTGCAAGTGTCCAAGGCCAGGCTGGATGGGGCTCTGAGCAACCAGGTCCAGTTGAAGGTGTTGGTATGAGATAATTTTTAAGGTTCATTCCAACCCAAACCATTCTATGGTTGTATGACTTAAGTAAATAACACATGTACTACAAAATATACTATGGTTTCTTAAGACCTAAGCTACACAGTCAATTCTTTCCACTTTCTTGCCTATCTTTGCTCTGTTGATTTTTCAGAGAGAAGTGGACATTCAAACATTAAAACCAAAGCAGACAAGCATATCATTACTGCTACACCATTTTGAGATGTGAATAGAATGGTTTTGTCTGGGTAATTTTGATAATAATTGTTATTAAAACAGTCCAGAAATAAAGTGAATCTCCCCAATTAAGCAGGTACACAGGCTAAAACAATTGTGATGCTGCAAAGCTATTTAAGGGTGGACTACAAATCTTTTGAGTAAATGGACTGGAAATAATTTTCCTATCCATACATGTGAGAAGAATACGATAAAAACAGTATTTAGCAAAAAAAATTATTTAACCTTGATAGTCAAAAAAATGTAAAAATCTAAGAGGGTATATTAAATTCAAAATGGAAAAATATGTAACAAAGTATTAGATAAATTATTTCAGCTTATAAAAAGGAAAAAAATTAAGCACATTTATAAGGCGAACTCTATTTGTAGTAGTATTTCAATAAGTAAGATAAAATCTGTTAAACCAGTAACAAGAAAGAACAGTGTTTCTTCATTGGAATATTATTAGAAAACACTGCAGGAATTCCATTCATATGTATCATTTATGNACACTGCAGGAATTCAATTCATGTGTATCATTTATGAGTGGAATTTAAGCTTTGATTTTGTCTCTTAAGTTATATTTAAATTTACTTTATAAATATTATTATTATTATTATTCTTTATTTAAATATAAATATATTTATATTATTTATATTGTTATTCTTACCATGTAGGTAATAATGTTATGTTAATGAACTTTGAACATAGCAATGAATTGTACTTTTTGTCCTGAAAAATTGTCCATTATTGCAGGTATTTTAAATAGGAGTCAGTTTACCTGTCATTGAACCAATCATCATTACAGCATTTCTGTTTCTTAAAATAATAAAATTAGCATTTTATAGGCAGTCTACATAATGTGATGTTTGCACAGTCCAAAATGAGTGGGGGAGAGTCAATATTCCAGGGGTAAAATGTTTGCACATCTGCCAAAACTGGCTCCTTTTCCCAAAAATGCTTTGAGGAAAAAGCCTCCAAACCATAAAATTTCTGCTAATCAAACAGCTAAGATTGAAAGAGGATGCACATAACAGAGAGAGCAAGGATGCTTTCATTTCAAGTTCTACATTTCACAAAATCGCCATAATCATGGAAAAAGGAATGCAGACAGACAAAAATCTGCAAACAGATGTTTTCCATGCTCAATCCACAGCCTACCAAAGAATTTGAAAGTCTGCCAAAAAAAAAGCACATAAGGTAATAAATATGGTGTGTTTCTAAATAGTAAATTTTTGCATAAAAATACAAACTTAATTTCCAAAAACTTGGGGCAAACAGGACAAAAGGGGATTTTCAGAAAGGAAAATGAAATGTGAAATATTTGATTCTTGCATTTTAAAGGTGAGTTGTTCTTATTTTCTCTCTTAGGTAGCTAAAAAGTGGTATTTGCAGGAGAAAAAATATGAAAATTTTTGCATTTCAAAAGCACAAGACTTTTCACAGAAAATTACATTTATTTTATCTGGGCTACATAATTTTTAGTTTTGCATGATCAAAAAAACAATTATTCTTCTCAATAAACCCCTACCAAAACACTACACATAATTCATAATTAATAGACTAGAAGCATTAGTAATCACTATGTAGGAATAAAATGTCAGGTGAACAATTTTAAAAAAATATAATTAAAAACTCCATGAAGAAGATCAGAGTACAAAAAATATATGATAGACAATTACACTAAAATTTACATCTATACGTTTCCTCTGCCCCCATTCTGCCATCCTACAATGAGTCAAAAATTTACAGGAACATTTTGACAAGAAATTCTGGGTGATTTTGAGTTCTGGGGTATTTAAAATTTCTGATAGAAGATATTGGGTTTTCTGATGCAGAGGACAAACTCCTGGGAAGGGGAGAGGTAAATGGCAGCAGAAACGGCTCCATTGTGAGCAAAGGGTCCTGGAGTGGTGGCTTAGGGTTCCAGAAAGTTGGTGATCACTGCTCAGGTACAAAAAAAAATTCTGTACTTCGCACTACAGGAGGAAAATTATATTGACAATCTTTGGTGCCTGTTTCATCCTTTCCCAGCAAAGCATTTCTCAAA